>BQNB010149254.1:0-16193 GCA_026074375.1 Tanacetum coccineum | reverse complement strand
GCATAACAACGGTAGGTCTTACCGTTCATAGTTTGTCCCAAACCAGAAATCGGAACCACCCTAAGCCAGTCAGAAGTGTGGTCCTCCATTTGAGATTGCCACAAAGCCATCTGTCGAGGAGATAAGGAAAAAGTAGATTCTGCAGTCTGAGTAACACGTGTGAAATATATATCTGCCAGTTTCTTCATGAGTTTGGGGGCAGCGATCTCACTTGGATTACTCAAAAGGTCAGTCTCTATTTTCGTATTAAAAACACACAATGCATCATCAAAGGTAGGCCCAGAAGCTACAATACCAGAGTGTCGAAGCAGCTTAGTCTCCATTTTTATTGAATTATTATTATTATTATTTTATTATTTTTTATATTTTTTTATACAAACCTCACTTCATTAGATTAATAGAGATTACAAGGAATTGGAAGGAAGCCGGGATACTATCTGGGCCCCCACTCCTTTGACAATAGCAAAACTAATCCTATTAAAAATATGAATAGCTGCACGCGCCCTAATGTCTTGAGCCATAGAAAACTTACGTATCCGCCTCAATAATGTAACATCATCCGTCTCTAATTCCCCCAAGCAGGAGAAAGAGAAAGGAAGAAACTCATATCCAATAGCTGCACACTTAGCCATATACTTACCGTGCTTACGGTGTGCAACATCAGTCACCGCCCGACCAAGCGCAAAATCAGTCATCCCTGTCTGAGTCAAGGGAGAAGATCCAGTCAGATCCATACATACATCCTGACCTCCATCCCACGAGTAAAGTAGCATATCCGCTGGATGTAATTTTTTGTCATGTCCCCCATCCAGCCCGATATCAACTTCCTTACCCGCTGAAATCCCCGATCGAAAACAGATGTCGACAAGGGTGTCACGTACCATATTGTGACGATGCTTAATCCCGATAATCTCAGCACATGATACAGCGTGATCCCCATAAATATCCTCAGCAAAAACCCTTGAACAAGCTGAACAAGGTTTTGAGACAGAAAATAAGGGAAAACCTAAACGGTAACACAGAACAGAACGGTACGTCTTCCCGTTCATAGTCTGTCCCAACCCAGAAATCGGAACCACACGAAGCCAGTCTGAAGTGTGATTCTCCCTTTGAGATTGCCATAAGGCCATCTGACGAGGGGATAAAGAAAAAGAAGATTCATCATCCTTAGTAACCCGAGTGAAGTATATGTCTTCCCTTTTTTTCATGAGTTTTGGGGCAGCGACATCACTTGGTGTACTTAGAAAATCAATCTCCATAGCCTTGTTAAACATATACAAGGCGCCATCGAAAGTGAGGCCAGAAGTCACAATACCCACATGTCGAAGCAGCTTAGTCTGCAAAGTAGCAGACTGCAATCGAGAGGCAACAAAAGCATAATTCAAAACATCACCTGCTGAATAAACGCCAAGGCCCCCAAATACAAAGGGTAGAGTGACGAGTCTCCATTGTCAGTACCCCGGTCCAGAAGCCGTGACAATGCGCTCCAAGGCAGAGCGAAGAGCCATGTCAAAAGAAAGTTGAGCCGACTCAAAGACACGAGGGGGGGCAAGTGCGCATAGCAAAATAGAGTTTAGAAACCCCAACACACGCCCGGATAAGAAGCAACTCACATTGGGGATCATTAATCTTAGCAACAGCGTCCAAGAGCCCAATGGTTTTAGATACTCTCTTCATGACAAACAACACTTTTATTATTAAACCGAGATATTATTATTATTATTATTATTTTATTATTTATATTATTATTATTGTTATTATTAATAATAATAATAATAATAATAATAATAATAAAGTGATGGTATTATTATTACTATTATTCTTATTTTTTAATAAAATGTTGTTTTCTTCTTCTTTTTCTCATTATAATAGCAATTATTATTATTATTATTATTATTATTATTATTTTATAAAACATCAGTTTATTAGAAATTTAAGATATTTACAAGAAGTTAGCGGAGAGCCGAGATATTATTATTATTATTATTATTATAACATCACTTCATTAGAATAACAAGGGTTTACAACAAATTGGAGAGAAGTCGAGATACTATCTTGGCCCTCACCCCTTTATTATAACAATTATCATTATTATTATTATTATTATTATTATTATTATTATTATTATTATTATTATTATTATTAAATTTTATTTAATTAACCGTAATTCCAAAAACTTCGTATATACAATTTTACAAATTTAAATTACATGCGTAGACGACCGTGATATATAAACGAATACAAAAAATTATACATTGGAAACAACTTATGTAAAAGATTATTTATTATGTTCCTATGTTTTAATTTAAGGAGAAAAAAGAAAGATAAAAATAAATGGTAAACAAGAAGATTTTGAGGAAAGTAGTCAAATACACCCAAAATAAAAAGTATACTTTTTTTTTCTCTCTTTTATTGCATAATTTTTTTTCTTAACTTTTTTACTAAGTAGTACTGTAAATACATTGCAAATTAGAGATTTATATCCCGTCCTTTTCTGGCATTTTTCATGAAAAACTATTCTAACTATGAAAATAGATTACGTGAGTAAATAATGTTAATCGTTTTCGATAAAGTTTTGTCGCCTATTTCTTGATTTTTCTTTTTGCAAAACCTGTAGATAATGCATGAAGAAAAATATTTGATGGAGGAAAATTGTGGTTTGAATAGTGACGCTAGGAATTTCTAATAACCACAACATATATTTTTTTATCTCAAACATTTTTGCTGAATACAAAAGCCGTTATACTGACATATTGTTGGAAGTTACTACATGACAAGATTAAGGTGGTATTTGTTTATTAAGATACTCTGAATTTAAATATGACTCGCATATCTAAATCTGAATTTGAGGTGGAAATGTTTGAATTTGAATCAAATAATATTGTTTTTTTAAAACAAACGCCTGAAGATTTATTAGCTCAACTAGAGGCGTTAAGATGCTTCTTTCATGTTTGTTTTATTTATATGTTTTTATCTCTATCTGCATCTTAATGAAAAAGAAAAAACAAACACAATAACACCCAAAATCTCTCACCGATTAAAAGCTTTGGTCTGAGGTTGTTAAGATTTTTTTTTTTAAACAAACTCTTCAACAAAAATTTCCACGCTACCTCGTCTATTTTGGAGAATTCGTTTTCTTAAAAGACTTGTGTTCAAGCAAAAAGCATTTAGATATTAGATGGATTGTAAAAGTATGTCCTCTCGTTTACTTAAGATATTAACAAAAATATGTTTGTCAAATGATAGTGTGTTGGACAGTGTCGTAGTGTTTGTGGTATTTGCAATCCATAGAAAGATTATACTTGATTTCAACTTCTACGAAATGAATAAGGCTTTTAACCAAGATCCAATTGCAATATTTGAATTTTCTATATTCAAGAACATTCCTTGAAACATAAGCACATTACACGCCTTATTATATGCTTACTTACCAGCAAATTTTGATAATCACGTTTCTGAAAGTATTTATTTAAGATTTGGAAAGTAAAGAAAACATAAAACATAAGGAGTTTTAGAAGTATCTTAAACAGTCTGTCTTGATAAGTGTGGGTGGTATTATGTCGATCAATGACGGTTGTCGAGTTATCAAAAAAAATTGAGCTTCTATTTCATTTTATAACTTTTCAAAGTAACTACGAACTTGTTTACAGAGTGTAAGAACCATTTTAAAAAGTCGGTTCTTATCTTGAAGCACCACCATGAACACTACCGTGCGTCTATAGGGGTTTAGCCCTTGACTA
Organism: Tanacetum coccineum; assembly: GCA_026074375.1. Classification (NCBI taxonomy): domain Eukaryota; kingdom Viridiplantae; phylum Streptophyta; class Magnoliopsida; order Asterales; family Asteraceae; genus Tanacetum; species Tanacetum coccineum. Next base: position 12,453 of record BQNB010149254.1, on the reverse strand, counting down.
ATATAATAGGAAGTAAGGATTTACTTTCTACGTTCTCCCTTTGCTTTGGCTTTAAAAGTCTTTCTGTTTTATAATTGAACAGAAACGAGGGGGCGAAGCCACTTTACCCCTATTGTGTTATCCATGTAAACGGGCACAATTAAACAAGTAAGCGAAAGATCTCTCTCTCTCTCTCTCGCTATGTGATCTTGTGTGAACTCCTTTCCGTCCAATATTGATCTTCACTCTATGTGAGCTGGTCAAAAATCAAAAGTAAATTTCAGTGTTTCCAAATTAGTTTGTTCGACTTAATGAAACATTTGTGTTTTTTTTTTGAACGGCGATTTATTAAAACACTAGCAAGGAGCTAGATCAAACAAGAATAATATAAGGGTTCTTAACAGCAATCGTCCCCACTTGAACCGAAAAAGAAACTAGCAATATACACTCCCAAATCATACCCCACCGTAACAAATAAACTTAAATTATCAAATATCAGCGCCTCTTTCAGGATTCTTCTTATCAAACAGAAGCTATGTGCGAAAGTTTCACATATACCAACCACAGGACATAGATATTACGTCCCCTCAAGAAATCGCCTTTGAGTTTGGGTGAATCCGCTCTGAAACAACCAATAATCTGCCATTCCCTCGAAAAGAGGAATATTCACATCCGAATAGTCGATATTCCACCAAGAATATATCATCGCATAATTGTCTCACTACAAAGCATGATAATGAAAATTACATGGTTTGTCGATTCACCACGGATTACAAATGGACAAACAATCGATTCAATATCCATTCACGACGAGAGATATTAAAACGCCTTGGGACGACGCATTAGATTTGACTTTCCAAGCTAAGATATTCACCTTGATTGGCACGGATATTAACCCACCGAGTCTCGGCCAAAGCGCTAAACATTCCTGAACCGATTCCCATCAATCTCTCTTTCGAATTGAAGCCACTGAAAAGCGACCCATCCCTTTCTAACGTCCAAAACGTAACGGATTGTACGCAAGGATCTGAGAGTAGTCATCTGAGAACATCCTACAGCCAAAGAGGTACGTTGCATCTCTTCAATTCCACCTTATCTTTTCTTCGAACTGCGTTATCTAAACTTGACTGCCCATTCAATTTCTGAACTAACGTTGCATTCTTATTCAACTAAAGATGCGAACTACGTTGGGATCAGCTCTTGATGACACCGCCTTCAACCAATTGTCGAGACAGAACAGCGGGTTCTCCCATTCCCCCTAGATTCAATCGGGATGTAATCTGCAACATTACTACCCGACCTGTAACACCCTGACTTCTGTGGAACTATCGTTGTCAGCTGGTCGCGTAAATCCACCAGAAACATCCTTGTTCAAATTACGTCCTCCACATAAATAGCCGTCAATCATCTGCGTCCTAAGGACATGTCTATGAATAGATCGCCAAACCCACTTGGCAGGAGTCCTACTATTCATTGGCCCCAGGCTGGGTTACCGACTTCAATATTTACATACTAAATGTTTCCCAACACACACTTTATCCCTACATTAAGGGCAAACAAGCTTGAAACCCCTAAAAACCCCCTTTCATCTTCGGAGTTACGGACCCTTGTTCCACTTCTACCCAAGAAGCTTTGTTACTCTTCGGGTCCTGGCGCTAGAAAGAAAACCGACTACGAATAGAGATTAAGTGATTTAAGTTACTCGAGGGAACACCTTAAAATCGACATTATGGACAGTTTGGCATAGATCCTAACACAGGACGTAAGAAGAGTGAGGCTGCCGCTCTGATTTGAAGGAGTTCATCTTCCATCTAGAAAGACGAGATAACACCTTGTCCACCACTTCTTTCAAAGGTTGACTTCCTTGACATATTTCCCCCACTTTCGTGAACCCAAAAATAAGTGAAATGTGAGTCATTAAGGACAGACAACCCAAGTTTAGAAGCCTAGCTCGTTTTTAACCATTCCCATCTTCAACCGTTAACACCCATAATCTTCCTCTTACACATGTTAATACGAAGCCCAGAAGCCCGGGAGAAAAACAATCGCCACAAATACTCGAACTAACGAATCGGATTATTGAGCTCACTCCATTGGCCAGATAGACGCATGCATCATCCGCATAATAACAAATAGACAATTCGCCATGGAAGATGATAATTTTGATCCCGTTAAAAACAAACCCGCATCTACTACAACGTTGAAAAGAAAATATGCAAGCTCTCCTGATAATAAGAGAATGTATAAAAAAAGGGGAATAAGGCATCACTCTTGTTTAATAGACCTCTAAAAATTGGTATAATTCCTCCGTAGGATACCGTTGACTAGAATGGACCCCCTGGATGATCTAAGCAAATGTGAATCTAAGTCCTCCATCTTTCACCGACCAAGAATTTATTTAACACATCATCCACGAAATCCCAGCGGGCCTCCGAATCAAAAGCTTTCTCGAAATCAATCTTTGAAATAAAAGCGAGTTTTATTCTCTCCTACGACACATTGAAGAAACCTCATCAAGGAATAAATGGAACGTCTAGGATTTGTCCGTCCTCCACAAAGTTTGATTGAACATCAGCGACAAAAGATCATCAGAAGCACGACCAATCTAATCGGTTCGCCAAGATTTTAGCGCAATAGAATCTTGTATAAGCTCCCGATTCAAACTATAGGACGAAATATCCTTAACCATGTGGCCATCAAGGGATTCTTAGGAATCAAAGCAATAAAGTCTCGAGTTACATCCTATTGTGGTATTTCAAACATATCATGAAGAAACTAATCAACAGCCTCGAGACAGTCCTCTGTCTCATTACAGGCCAAAAATGACGGTAAAAGCTAAATGAAAAAACCATCCCGGACCCGGAGACTTATTCAACGCCGCAAGCCCACACAGCCCTTTACCTCCTTCTTGTAGGGAAATCATGCGTTCCATATCTCCTTTTCTGATCAATTCGATAGGGAGACAAGAAAAGGTGTTATCATACATGCTCGAATTCTCTGTATTGGTTTATCGAACCTGTACCCGAAAAATGTTCAAAGAAATTCACGTTTCACCTGAACCGGGTCACTCGACCCACGTTCCCTATTCACCATAATACCCCGAATTAGATTAGATTGATTGCGCTTTCTTGTTTAGCATACCCTGAAAAAACTTCAACCATTTTCAATCTCCCGTTCGATTGCCCATTTAATCTTGGCATTGAGCAATTTCCGAAGCGTTGTATTTTTTCCTGATGAATCTTGTTGAGAATCTTGTACGTTTTTGGACCACCTTATTCGAGCAATCCCCTTTGAATATATCATCACAAGACTGAAACTCCATCTTTAAGGAAATAGATCTCACCTCGCGATATCGACCTATGAATAGAGAGCAGCTCCGGGAATACGGTCTTAAGAATATTTAAGTTTACCTCCATGAGTTTCGGATGGCATTTTTCTTGTTATCAGGAGCCACGATCAAGAATCCTCTAACCAAAACTTAGTCAATAACATCAACTTCTAGCCAGTAAACAATAGATGTTTCGAAAAGGAAAGTAGGACCTGTAATCATTACTCTGACTTCACGTAATAAAATTAGGACGATGGTCTGAAATAAACCGCTCCAAGGTAAATAGGCAGTGATATTATAACACTTTTATGTGTGCAACAAATTTCGGAAATAAAAAATCGATCCATATTATCATTTTAGACGCAGGATTTCTAGACACCAAGGTATAAGCACTTCCTCCTAAATGGGACTTCTATCAAGACCCGGTTGTATATGAATGAATTGAAAATCTCAGGGTCAGTGAGCTTTAAAATTCGACATATCTGTCCGATTTAATATCTCACCTCATTAAAGTCGCCCATCATTCAAGTTTACCACCCATTGATTCGCACAATGAGCCAAATAATCCTCATAACATACGCTTTTCCTTTAGCCTCTTGAGGCTGCATAAACAACCACTATCAATAAGATCAATCCTTGATTTCAACCACCACCAACCTCGACATGACAAATATAGTCCGATTCGTATAAAGCTTACTCCTGCGAAAAAGAATTAGGATTCCGCAATATGCACAAAGGATCTCCCCTCCACGAAAGTTACAACGGAAATTCCTACTATTGCACATAATCAAAATTAAAACTACCCCAGCAATGAAATAAAAAACCTTCAAACAATACTTGAGCCAATAGACCCCTCTTAGTTTCTGAAGACCCTCAAAAATTCACTTTATTTTTATAACACAAAATCCTTTTACCCAATCTTTTTTGGCCTTTTGGGCGATGGTTCCTCCATTGAACGTTCAAAGACATAAAATTCATCGATTTCAGAACCCCAAAATTCTCCGTAGGATTCAAATGATCTCAACTGTATCCTTGATGCACCCATCCATGTTAAAACCCATAGTGGTGGATCCACTTCACAATTTCCTCTATAAGATTTAAAATAGAACCCCGTATCGCGGCAGAACAGCTAGTACCTATAGAGTGTCGACGAACGCTTTTGGATTCTGATTTTTGGTTTACCGACTTCAGAAGTATCCTTATCTATGTCTTCATGTTTAACAATCGAATTGTCATCTCTCGTCATTTTCTCTACGTTAGGTCCTTATGTCAAGATTAACAGTTTTTAACTTATTCAAACCCTCCTCCGGAGTAAACCCGCGCGGATGAGAACAAACTAATGATCTTCTTCAGTGTAACACACTTTCATGCAAATTCGATATTTTCTATTGTGTCAATAAACGGGTATCATAAACCAAAGTGATCTTTCCGGAGTGTTCTGTCCTTGATCATTTTGTTGATCAAACTCAGTGTTTCAAGCACCTCCTCCACGTCACCTCTCATCAATGCCATTATTTGCCTCGAGATTATTAAATGTGCATATAGTTATCCTCCACTGTAATTCAATCTTTCTCTCCTCATCTTCGGAAAAATTCAGGAGTCCACCCTAGAACTTCACTTGCGCTGCCACCAATAAACCTTAACCCGAAAATAATTTTGACGCTTCGTGAAGTGCTCACAAGCCACCTTTAGATGTAAGAATGCAAATTCTTTTGGAATGAAGATTCGAACATCATAATCATTCAACATCCAATACACTCACCCCATTTTTGCATAGCTATACAGTTTGAAAAGTAGGACCCGACTAGAATTTAACGAAAACCGTCAATTCGCAATCCAAACCAATCTACCCTTCAGGCACAGAAACTCGGCGTAAGCTGTTTACATTGACCGAAAAAACAAAGAGCCCACACCAAACATTACCCTAATGTAATCTTTAGCCTTCGCAGTCTCGAATTGAGTAATACCACCGCAAAGTTATCCCAAATAGTTAATCTTAACACAACGCATCAAAAACTTCATTACAAAGCGCATTCTTAAGATTGACTAAGAGGGCCATCTCTTTGACTCATGCCCATCAACGAAGAGTGAGATCTTCGCTTCTCAAACAAATCATCTTCATGACAATCGCAGCGAGGGACGATTCCTTATCTATTGGCATTCGGTAGTCTTCACCACAGACACAAAATGATTTTACCAATAATTGTACTTTTCACATTCTTATTGAGGAACCTTCAAACTTCCGCTGTTTTATTGTCGATATTCATTCTTGTCTTATACGTTAAACACTCTTCCCTTCATGTTACTCTCTTTTGAATCTTGAACATAGCATGGGAATTTTGACTCGATACCCACCCGAAATCGCTACATAAGTTATTTAACCAATCTCTCCACATTAATGATATTGATAAATCGAACAAATCCAAGCTTACACATCTTTTATCCTCTTTGTTGGAATAAACGAATCGACTCACTGTGACCATATTGCTTACTTGAGTAGTGAAAATAGCTCGTTAGCTGAGCAAGGCTGTCGGGAAATTTGTACAAAAATCGAGAGATCGAAATCTTTTGAACACATCATCTTCTTTTGAACGAAAGCTATCCTATCTCTGGATGAAAAGGGAGTCTATTAATCGGAAATATAGATAGGTTTAATTGATGGCAGAGATTATCAGGAAACGGAAATTGAATCGATTTGAAGAGGAGAATAACAGATCTAAATTACAAAAACCCAAGATGAGAAACCCGCCTAACACGCTCGATATGAGATTAATCAATCAATGATTAATCCCAATTTCAGAGGTTATAACAGGATTCAAACAAAATGGAAACATTTGTGTTTATCCTTCGGGTTGGATCAATTATTAATCTAGTGATTTTTATTTCAAACTTATCCTCCTTCCTTGTCATGAAACAAATCCCAAACTGTAAATGTTATTTGTTTATTTGCATATTGCATTTCACAATTATTACCAAAAAGGTATGTCAGAAATAATGTTACGAAAGCATGTGGATGTGTATTGACAAATATATCTATGGCATCATCTTTTATACATGTATAAACAATACATGTGCGTATACCCATCCATATTATACGTAGTAATAACTTTAAAATAATATCCATACAATCATCGTTTACAATTTGATAAGATTAAACTTTAAATCTCAAATGTCACGGGTAAACATTCTATGTATGATTGCTAACGAACAAATAAATGCCGTTAAAAATATCTACTCACTCATTTGTTTTAATGATTGACGATAAATATGAGGAACTTACTAGTTTATATAAACTAGCATACTATCCGCGCGTTACGGCGACAGGTATCATGTGACAACTAAACGGAAAAATAAAAAAATTTTGATCCCGGTGAGGCCAGGTTCACCCGTTTTTATCGCATCTGAAGAGTCCTCTCCGGTTCGTCTTCAGACGGCTTTTATTGGCTAGCCGAACCGATTGTGACTCCGGTTCCCGGTTGAACCCGTTGGTCCGGTCCGGTCCGGTTTTCAAAACAATATGCACCATCATTTTAGAGAGACATCATATGTACGTTTTGTAGATATATGTTTTAAATTGGTGTATAATGTGAATTATGATTATATTTTTAAGTAATGAGATGTATTAATCATGTATTAATTATTTTCATTTTCAAATGTGTATTGTGTTAATCATGTATTAATTATTTTCATTTTTAGATGTGTGTAAGTTAAAAGATTAAGTTTAAAAAATTTAATATTTAAAAGTGCCTTTTATTCCTTACAAGTAGTATAGATATTTTACTTCTCCTTCTCGGTTAATCTGATAAAAACATAGCGTTTTAAAAAAAACGTATTAATTACAAATTTACAGCTTTGATCTTGTCAAAATGTCAAGTAAAAAAGATGTTTTACCATTCAATCATTAATTAAAATTTTCAATTAATATGCAAATAATAATTTGGATAATCGTTATGTAATAAATTTAAATAATCCTAACTACTATTTTTAGAATAATGATTGTGAGAAATAAAAACTCTGAGGCAATAAAAGAGGTGAATTAAAATAAAAAAAGTTTTTTATTTTTCATAAAAAGGATAAGAAGAATTTTGAACCATTGATTTGCAATCAACAGATCAAACTAATCTATAACTTTAATTATCGTTTAAAAGGCAAAAAGGTAATTTTTTCATAAAAAAGCCGTCTAACCATATATTTTACACGTACAACCTTCTCTCTTAGCCAGAACTTCACACTCTCTCTCTAACTTTACCTTCTCTCTCTAAATATCACGGATCAAACTTTGATATCAAAAGTACATCAAATCTTTGTAAATCAAAGATGCGAATAATGATTATAAATTGATCCAAGCTTCAATCAGAGATTTTACGAAAAATATGGTGTTCGATCGAAGCTTCAAATTCCATGGGTAATGATTTTTTTAACCTAGAATGGCTTTGTTAATATGTGTTGTGTTAACTTGTTCACTATATCTAAATGTATATGTTTTTTGCATAAAAATGGCTAAATGTGCATTATTTTCATAGAATGTAAGTAAAAAATGTGATATGTTTGGATAATCCAGAGTTATGCGAAATATCACTGTTTTATGAATTAAATCAGGCTAAATATGCATTAGTTTTCATAAGAAGACACTAAAAGTGTGATATTTTTGGATAATTATGAGTTGTGTGATATAATAATACTGTTTTGTGCATTAAAAAGTGGGTTGAATATGCATTAGATTTTGTAGGAAGTAAAGAGACATATGTCATACCTTTTGATAAGCGTAAGTTATATACAATAACATTGTTTTGAGCATTAGAAATGAGCTAAATATGCATTAATATTTATCATTTCCATATCAAATAATAAAAGGTTCATGTAACTTTGGAAGTAAACTAACCTATATGAACTATATGGACCTATGTAAATCATAAAGTTAACCCTTAGCTATTCATCTGGTTTTGGTTATGTTCTTACCTTACATACCTTGGTATATATGTGTAGGTGTTTTAAACTAAGTTTGCGACGATCGGTGTGGGTATGTTTTCCTCAATCTTCATTTACCGTTATTTGACAAACTTCTTATTGGATCCATTCCAAAATGTAGATGCATTTCTAACTAGAAGTGGCAATTGGCAATTTGACCACTTACTTACAAATTGGCTGTTCCGGTTCGGGGTTATGTTTTACTTCCTAACATGTCAAAAACAAATTAGCTAAAAGGAAAATGTCAAATGGGTGAAATAGATCTGAAGTCACCCAGCGGTGTATTTTTTAGGGATAAAATTCTTTCTTTTTTCACATCAACTCGATTTGATCCCACCTACACCAATGTATCTACCTGCTTTTGACCCGGCACCCCACTTTTCTCTCTTATTTTTTGGTCAAAAGGTTAACATATTGGTAACGTTTGTAAGCACTAGTCAAATTTATATATGTATAGTATAAATCCCGTGACAATTCTTCCCAATTACTTCTCAAACAAGAGAAATAAAAGGGTAAAATCTCACTTAAGAAAACACAATACGTATATTTTTAACCGGGAAGTATTTTCTTCTCGGGTCGTATCCCAACGAAGTCGTGAATTGAAATTCGGGAATAATTCGGATTCGAGTCAAGAATGGATAAAGGATTTTTTGAATTTTGAATTACACTACGAATATAATAGCACAATTAAACTATAGAAAATATTAAAGAAACTAAAAACAATTAACTAGCACGAAATTTTAATACACGAAAATTAAAAACGTGAGCTAAAACTGAAATTTAAAATCTAAGGCACTACTTTTAACAAATTTTATACCTAAAAATCACAAATTTAAAAAGAAAATTTTAGGAAAAAGAATTAGATTTTTCCAACTATTTTTCTATTTTCTATGAATTTCTTAAGAAAAAGAAATTACCAAAAACCTATTTTAATTTCTAGAAAATACAAATTCAATTGGAAAAATAAAGAAAAATGATTTTTAACTACTGAAAATGTGCAGAAAACTAATAGTATAAAAATGCCCAATTTTTACTAATCAATTAAACCCTAATTTTGCTAATTAAAACCTAAACCCTAATTTTATTAAACTAATTTTAAAAATATAAAAACTATTTTATTAATCCTAAAAGAACAGGGTAGAAAATGCAACAAATGAAAGTAAAGGGTAGGCGGGGTAAGTAACTAAAATTTACACTATAGTGAAAACAGGAAACCTTTAACTATTGAAAAAGTACCAATTAAACCCTACGACTTAAGCACTTTTTAGCTTATTACAAAAGTGAAAATAAGCAAAAACTTAAAACAGCAAAGTTGCTCCTGAGCTTTTATACTACACCTTTAACAAAAGCACTTTGACATTTTATCAACTAGATAAGCTAAAAATTTAACTTTTTAATCTGAGTTACAGAAACTAAGATGTTTGTTTGAAAATTAAACTTTTCTAATCTTTGGCTTATTTCTAGCTTATTACTCAATGAAAATAAGAACCAAAAGAAACTACATGAAGCTTATATTATGTACTAAAGATATCTAAAAAGAAATAAGCTAAATGAAAACTAGATTAACAAGAAATTTGATCTTAAAAGGTAAAAGTTCAAGCTTAATGACTGATATTAAGCACTTCTAATAAGCTAACTAGCTCAAATTTAAATCCTAGAAACTAAAATTTTGAGAATAAGCTATTCTATGAATATAGAATAAACCTAGATAAAAGGATTTTGGAAATGACAACTAGAAAATAGGAATCCAAAAGTAATAAGCAAGAAATCTCAGCTGCTGCTAATACTACTTTTGCAAGAACATTAAAGCTAACCTAAAGCTTAAAAATGAAAGTTAAGAGATGAATTATGTAGAGCTAATGGAGTTCTACTAAGATGCTTAAAACTAAGTTCTATCTCCTAATTACAAATGCTAAAAGACAGCTTAAAAAATGATGAGCACAAGCAGTACTTACTGAGTTAATACTGCTTATGCTGAGATATTTGGTAAAGTCTTAAGTGCAGGCTAAGTTTCTAGTTTAGAACTCATTAACTCACTATCTTAGTGTTTCTAAACCTACATTAACCAAAGTGCTAAAAAGAGACTAGAAAAATGGTGAGCAACAACAGTATTAACTGAGTTAATACTGTTGTAGCTGATATACTTGGTAACAACTAAAGTGCAGGCTAAAAACTATATTGAGAACTCTTTAAACTAACTATCTAAGTGTTATTAAACCTGCATTAACCAAACTTGAATTCTAAAATGTTGTAAATCACTTAACTACAAAACTAATTTTCACTCAAAACTGTCCTGGTGCTGGCAAGACTTATAGCTTTTTAAGCTTTAAATCTTGAAATTCTACAAACTAACTTTCAAATCCTCTTTAAAACTTGATAACTCTGAAAATCTAAACTAGGTAAAGTGCTTTGACAAAATCATGTTGACTTTTAAGGTCAAAAACACCCTATCCCAAACACTACTTAAGAAGAACTGTCCCAACTAAGTTTCATTTAAAATCTTTTTTAAATCTAAAACTGCTAAATCCTTATATCTACTCTAACTTCAACTAATCTAATTAAGCTATCTAAACACTAAAAACCAGATCTTATTAAAAGAAATAAGCTAGTTTATCAGCTAGCTTTTCCTACTCTTATGACAGAATTTTTAGAAATGAAACCTTAATGGATTCTAGCTACCACAGCTTAAAACATTTGCATCTTTAAACTAACTAAGTAAGATTGAACAGGTTTAAGCACAAGAAAAAAAACAATGCAATAAGCTAATGAATTAAGCTATTTGAATGCTAAAATCAAAATCATGAAACTTAACCTTTGAATTGTAGTCTCTGAACTCTAGGTCACTCTTGTTGAGTGAGTGACCTTAAAACAAAATCCTAATGGCTACCTTAGCCTCTAAAACCTGAGCTTAAGCTCAATAAGCTGAAATGAGCTTATTACTCCTCATTGCTTCCAAACTCACTCAAATTGAACTCAAATGAATATAGGTGAACAATAGTAGACAAATATAGAATTTAAAAGACTTTTAACAATATTTGAACAACTTTAGAACAAAAGAAAACAGAATAAACTCAATTGAGCTTATTACAAGCTTATTAACTAAAACTGGCTTATTACTTGAACACTCAAATACAAACACAACTCTAATAGCTTTATTGCTTTAGGAAGAATAGTACAAGATAAGAAACAATTAGTACAAATGACTTGAAAGATTTAAAAGCTTAATTCGAAAAGATGAACAATACACGTAAGCTAAAAAGAGAAAATTTACAAAGAAAACTGAACTAACTCTCTAACTCTCTCTAAAACTGAATGTCAAGCTACTATTTATAGGAAAAGATGAGGAGAAGATGAAAACTCCAATCCTTCCAAGCCGTTGATCACTTTTAACTTGAATCTTAGCCGTTGGATGTGATGGGTGAGGTGTTCGCACCAATAGGAGGCTGCCACATCATAAAAATGACGTGGAGATTGTAAATACGAGGTGGGGTGGAGTTGGAAGAAACGGGAGAGGGGATTTGGGGAAGTTGGGTGTTCGTGTTTGTTGGCGGGAAAAGTAGTTATAAAGCTGTTAGGAGGAAAATGTATCCCCCGTTTGGTTTGAAAGTTTGGGGTTATTGCACAAGTAGTCCCTCTGTTTCTTTCTTCAAAGTGTAGTGTATAAAGAGTTTAACAATTTGTCATTTCTGGCCCTTGTAGTTCTTAAAACAAGAAATGGGCTCTGAGTTTGGGCTCATTGTTGGGATTTTGTGATCCAAATGGTGTAAAAAAGGCCCAAAGGGTATTTTAGTAATTTTGGATCCTATTCAAAGGGTATAATGGTCATTTCACTTCCTTTGTCCTTTTCTTTACTTTCTTGACTTTTCTCGACCACGGTCTTGATCCGGCTTTCGATATTGGCTTCAAATCTTTCTCTTGATCACTTGTCTTTTCCGCTTCTTGTCGGTTTTGGTCGTTTTTGCTCTTTTTGACTTTGATATCCTTTCCTGCACATTGAGACACAAAAGCACACATATTTCCATCTTTTGGCATATTTTTTTGCTTTTATTGGCGAAATCCTGGGTATTTTATGTATACAATTTAACACTTATCACATATATAGTATCACCAACATGGAATAGATTGCAAATTTTTTTAGATTGCCCAGTAGACATGCCTACTGCAATCACACCATTCTA
>BQNB010149252.1:0-16194 GCA_026074375.1 Tanacetum coccineum | reverse complement strand
AAAATGAGATACAAAAATACCCTTGATGATCCTTGATGATTTGATGAATTTATAGAACTCGGTTGTGTATTTCGAACCCAAAACAATTACCACGATCGAACCAAGCAATCCACGATCTTCCCACTATTTTTCCCACCTTATTTGATCTCCAAAACACCTTAGAAAAATGGTCTCAACCCTGGAAAAAATCTTGATGCCGCCTCTTTTGTTTTTAGGGTTTTCGGGTATTTTTGTTTTTAGGATTTAACAAATAAAATGCATAAGGAATTATAATAGGGTATTTTGGCCGAAAATATGGGCTTTCAAAATAGACCAAATCAGAATTTTAACTTGCCAATATATTTTGTTATTATCCTAATTTATTTTATTTAATTTGTAATGTATAATTAAATAAATACAATTAATTCGGCATAAGTATATATACATAAATATTAATTATTTTTCTTATACAATATAAGGTATTTTAATCTTACATAAATTTCATAATTGTCATATGTTGTATTTTTATAATTTCTAGAATTAAAATGAAATTTATTCATGCTTTTATGTACTTTTCTTGCATTAGGGGTATTTTGGTAATTTTACACTTGTTGAGATTTTTAGGTTTTACAATATATATCATGAAATTTAGTTTGACAATACAAATGTGTCACATAAATTTTGTGTGTCAAGAAACTCATACGTCACAAAAAAGTATTTAAATTGTTGTGTCACTATTATATTAATATAAGATGAATTAATGTATGGCAACTACAAATGAAAAAGAACGGTTTGAAATTGATGAATGTTTTGAAAACGTTTTGAATGTGTCACCATAAATTGGTCAAAGTGACAGCTTAAGTTTTGAATGTGTCATTAAACGCATCAAGTGACCCATTAATTTTCTTGACACACTAAATTTCATGATATATTTAAGTGACATACTAAGTTTTTTTGACACATTTAGTTTTATGGTACATTTCAAGTGACACATTATATTTCTTGACACACTCATATTTTTGACACACTTAGTTTCATAGAAATAGTGTCAATAATAAAAAATTATATGTCGTGTGTCAACATTGTTATTTAAAAATTTTCTTTATGTGTTAATAATATCGTACTAATAGTGTGTCGATTAAAAAAATATTGTCAAGTGTGTCAACATTTTTAGTTAAAAAGTTATATTATGTGTCAAAAACTTATTTTATGTGTCAAAAAGTTATTTTTAGTACCAAAAAGTGTGTCAATAACGTATTGACACTGTGCCAACATTTTTAGTTAACAAGTACCAAAAAGTAAGAAAAAAATATCGAATGAAAAAAAATAGTAGAAAAGTATTGAATATTTAGTAAAAGGTAAATGAGAAAAGGTAAAAAAAAAGAAAAATACATATTCTAGGGTTGATCATGTATCATTAATGAAGAACCATTTAAACGTTTCAAAATATTGAAACAACTGTGTATAACGTTTAATGCAAATTCTAAAATGACCATGTTATCCTTTTCAGTTTTAAAATGATACATAATGACTCACTAAAATTAGTAAATTGACATTAATAACCTACTTAATCTCTCATCCATTAAATTATGTTGCATTGATTCATCCAATGGCTAAAAACACTTCTTATCATTTTTACCACTAATTACTTTTCACAATAACCACACACACACACACACACACACACACACACACACACACACACACATATATATATATATATATATATATATATATATATATATAGATAGAGAGAGTTAGGATCAAATAAGAAGAAAATTTAAAATGAGAATGATAAGAAGAAACCACAACCACACATTTAAGATGCACCTACAAAAATGGATGCATCTCCCATTAAAATTCTCTCTCATATTTAAAATGTGTGGCTAGAAATCATTCTTATTCTTCTCATTATGGTTTTTATTCTCACCGGATATATATATATATATATATATATATATATATATATATTTCTTTGCAGAACCATTTTTTTGTACAGAACCTACAGAACCAGCCCTTTTACTTCTAATAATGCATGATGTACATCATATTAATGCAATGTAGTATTTTTGTAAATATTTATTACTAATTTTAAAAAAAGAAAATAAATTAAGGGCAAAATATGTATTTTAGTTTTCCATAAAAATAGCATAAAAAATAAAATAATATCAGTTACATTTTCACATAGGCTCCTTAAAAACCGTCCCACCTTTTTATACCTTATTCAAGATAAATCTGTTAATATCCATATCTCTTAACCATTTTTTTCTCCAGATCTCAAAACCCTACAATACGCTGCCGTCTCCCATCACTCCTTCGTAAATGGTTTCGCTTCCATAAGAACCCTAACCTAATCTCAATCAAATTCGACCATATGTATCTTGTTGATCGATTCGTGCCATTTAAAAAGGAAAGATATGTTAAAAGTTAATGAACGAGACAATCTTTGATCTATGGTTTTTCGAACTTATTTTTTAGATTTATAATCGAATCTTATTGTTTTGTATGAAGATTGAAGTGATGATTCAATGATCGTTATGGAGGTTGAGTTGTGGTGCAAGAAACATTGTAAGTCTATTATTATTATTAAGGTACACATTAACAATCTTTATATGTTTTTATAAATTTACGCTCACATTAATTTTCTATTAAACAGATTTGTGAGAAACGAACGCTAATAGAAAAATCCAAGAAATATTTAATGAATCAATCAAAAGTTGTTAGGCTGACTTAGTTGAGGAATATTTCATGTTTTCTCATTTGGAAGGAGTCCCTCAGAAAAGTTGGTGAGAGTTAAAGTATTAATTTACTTTCTTTGTATATTAATCTGTTGAGGAGGTGACAGTATGTTAATTTCACACAAAGAGAAACGAAAACCCTACAATACGTCGCCGTCTCCCATCACTCCTCCGTAAATGGTTTCGATTCCATAAGAACCCTAGCCTAATCTCAATCAAATTCGACCATATGTAACATGTTGATCGATTCGTGCCATTTAAAAAGGAAAGATATATTAAAATTATTGAACAGAGCACAATTCTTTATCTATGTTTTTCGAACCCATCAGATTAAATTGTTGTATCTTATAACTTTAGTTGCTTTTAGATAACTTTTTTATTAGCATATTAAATAAAATTGATCTGTGTTGAAAGAGAAGAAAAAAATGAGCGTGACTTGAACATAGTTGCTTGATGAGTTGCTACTACTTGATTAATTAATTTAGGGGGGGGGGGTTGTAGAATTAGATTACTTTATATTAATAAAAAAGTTATAGTGAGCTGATTGTTTGATTAATATTGTAACAACTCTATCAACCAAAGTCAAGGTGATTTATCTGTGTTTTGTTAACTGAAAAAAAGTAACTCGTGACATATTGCCTTTGTTAAGAAATCAACACCATTATAATATCCGACTATAAAAATGTTTGCCATCGTCGCTCACCTGAAATAGTTCGCACATAGATGTATTTGTTTATGGCTTATTTTATCAACTAGTTTTACAATCAATTTAACATGACATAATTTGATATAACTAGTTTTTTTTGTTTTTATATATTTGTTTAGGGGGATGACTCAATTATAGGAGTGACGGTGTGTGATGAAGATGGTCAATGGATGCACTTGTGCTTTTTGATGGCGTGCACAAATGTTCTCAATCTGCATATAATGATTCGCAGAAGCCAGTGCATATAATTTCGCAAGCGCTATGCATGTTCTTAACAAAAGACCGCACTAACATGTTTTTTGAATGCATTTGTTTTTAAAAAAGCGTGCATATATGTTCTCGAAAGGCGTGCATATATGTTTTTAGAAGACGTGCATATATGTTGTAATAATTTTGATAATACTTTTGTTTTGAATTGTATTTTATTTAATATCAAACAAAAATAAAGATATTTATGTTCTTGATTTGTTAATTTAGAGGTTACATGTATGCGTTTATGTTTTTGGTTATAAAGTTTGAAGATTAAAGAATGTACACTAGAAACATATGTGCAATTACCATTATAAGAAAAAAAAATTGCGCTAAAAACATATGAAATTAACAATATTAAAAAAAACATATATGCACTATTTTTTTTTTGAAAATATGTATGCTGAAAAAAATGTAGAATTAAAAATATATATTATTTTTTTAATTCTGAAAATTAAAGGGTTTAAAAAAATATTTTTTTAAATAGAAATTTTACATTTTCTTAATCTAACACTTAAACGCTAAACCTATCTTAGATAACTAGCACAAAATACGTATACGCATATATTTACTTACACAATTAACTTGCAAACGCTCAATTATCAACAATCATTTCTTTGTCATTAAAAATGAACGAAATGAACTCAACAAATTTTCCCATCATTCTAATCTCATTGAGATGATCACACTCAATAGATTGATTACCAATACCTCATAAACACATAAAAACACATATAAACACATGGAATCACATAAACCATACTTTGCAACAGACACATAAGTCAATACTAACGGATTGACTAACCTGCTCAAGTCATGGTTATCACATGTGGTGCCTACGAAAGTGCGCTTCAGTATTTTACGGTATTCGTAGTTGTGTTTATTTTGTAGATTAAATAAAACAGGTGAAGCTTGGATTGGTGATTGGCATTTTACACTTGGAGACTTATATAATTGGAGTATTATATTACATGTGGTAGAACACACATGCTTGGCGCTTCATTTCGCGCCATATCCTTCATAATTCAGCAAAGCACTTATGAGCCCCGGGAAGTACCGTTTTCCCTTAATTTTCCCTATTTTCTATATTTATCAGTTCTCACATTGAGGGCAATGTTCAACTTAAGAGTGGAGGGGTAGCAAATAGGGAAAATTAATCATGTCCCTCCATGTTTGCCTTGCAGAAATTTTCAAATTTTCAACTGAAATTTTCTGGAAGATTTAAAAAAAATTAAAAAATTATATATTGCTTTTCTAAAAACTTAAAAAATGCATACGCTTAGTAAGGCAAATCCAACCGGATTAAAATTTTAACTGGCACAAAATCAACCCACTTAAATTGTAAGGTTCGCCTCTAGATCTTAAGGAATTTGGGTATCCATCTTTGATACCCAAGATAATTTTTGCCTTTAGTTTGTTCGAGTTAGGGTTGAATGCACTTATATGTGTCTATTTCATCGTTACAGATGTGTACGTGTGGTCTTTGTCGCCTTTTCTGGAACATTGATAGTGGTATAAAGTTATATGAGTGGGCCGTTAATTTAGTAGCTCCAGAACTTATGCTTGATCATTATTTACTAGACCGCAGTGAGGTTAATTTTTAGACAAAGTCATATGATAAGAGGTGAAATAAATCCCTATCTAATCATGTATCTGCAGCACTCACTTTTAGTGTTGAGATCCCCCAAAGTATCCCAAGAGCAAGAAAAATATGCTTAGTAAAGAAGAAGTTTTGTGCCAGCCTTAGTTATCGCAGTATCTGGAATGAAAAGAAAAAAAAGAAAGAAGAAAAAAATAGTAAAAGTTCAAAGTATAAGGCAAATTTCTGGCACATGGAATCAAGTATCTGCTATTCACCCTCATCATTATCACGTTTTGCCTTTTTGAGATTTTTGTCTAGTGCTCACTTTCGACGCCACGCAACGGGCATGTTTTATGTGTCTATAAAAGCATATGGTAGCGACCCCTAGATTATTTCTGTGCAATGAGTGACTTCAACAAGTAGAAAAAACGCTATCTGAGTGGCACGGTGAGACTTTAAAAAAAAAACAAAAAAACATTTTCCCAATGTGAAGGTGCCTGTTATATGTTCTATGCCTAAAAAGTTATAAACTGTAAAACTTGTTAATTGCTAAAATGAATGTTTTCTTCTGACACGATAAATGATCTTGTTTTTCGCATTAATTGCTTGAGGGCAAGCAATAGCTAAGTGTGGAGGGATTTGATAACGCCTAAATTATACATGTTTTCGGCGGCGTTATTTGCATTTATTTGATCATTTCTCGTGAACTTTTGGTACTTAATCAAGTATATTTGCTATTATATGTTCTAGGTACATGTCGTGGAAGAATACGGAAGACTACACGAAGAATTGAAGCTTAAACGAAGAAATAACTCAAACTCAGAGCTTCCCGACACCTGTTCACTGTTTTGGTCATAACTCGGTCATACGAACTCGGATTGAGTTGATTCAAGCGGCCACGGAAAGAGAATTAAATTATCTACAACTTAGAAAAACGTTCACAAGCTGAAATATTACTAAAGCAGCCGGTTTTACAAATGAGTACAACATACTTTAGGGAAATGCAATTAATTCGCGAATCTGGCCCATAATCCATCCACATACATTCCCAACTTGGTCCCCAAGTAATCTCTAGCCTATAAATACCTCCCTATGATGCTTGGGACGAAATCATCTCTTATCATATCATCACATACAAATCTCAAGAAGAAGATCCAAGAAAATGCCAAAGTACGGCGCACTTTTCTCTTGTGCGCCGCACTTCTGATCGAGTTCCCAAAACCGCCGCAAAATATTTCTTATGTGCCGCACTTTCTTTCAAACTTCCTAAAGAAACGGCTAAAATCCCAATAAATACTGAGTGCATTAACTCCCTAAGTACACCACACTTTTTATAAAGTACGCCGCACTTCTGACTCGATTTCAGCCTATAAATAGAGGCATAATCCACCCCATTTTACACACATCCTCACACACACTTCCACAACAACTCTCTCATCATTACATGATGAATTTCAAGGGTGGTGACAGCACCTTAAGGGTTCGAGTCGATTGGAATCAATAACTTGGGTCTTAGAATAGTTTTTGTTTGGGAGAACTTGTAATGGCCTTCTTTGATCTTGTAAACGTTGGTATAATTTCTACAACTCTTTTAATATGAAGTTTTCTGGAATTTATATGATTGTTATGATCTTCATCTCTTTGATTATGGAGTAGTAATCTTATGTTTGTTTGGGTATAATGTGATCTTTGATATGTAGTGTTTGGATATGAGTTTATTGAATCGGTAAAACATATTTTATACAAGAATATAGGCCAAAAGGGTTCTTTTATATATGTGTTTAATCATTCCACTTAATATATTGGTTATAATAACTTATAAAGGCCGAAAGAATTTGTTGTTATTAATCGATATAATCACTAGTTATATTTAAAGGCCAAAAGGATTTATAACTTGTGATAACTCTATTTTAAACACTATTCCAAACACATCATTATCCAAGTGACCATTGCCTAAACAAACATACCTTAATCATTTGATTGAATCATCTTTTAATTGCTTTCGTTATTATATCCGATATATGCAAGATTTGGTTAATTTGATACGTGACAATAATCTTAGCCTTAACACCTTAATTACGAACTGTGAAAACTACAATTCCCGTGGAACGACCTGGACTTACCTAAAGCTATACTATACACGAACGGGTATACTTCTCGAGTGTTGTGTTTTTAGTAAAAATTAGTATCTCTAGTATTATAAATTTAAAGCTTGGAAAACATGCATCACTTAGGATCATCAATGCATGGGTGATAATAGCAATACATATCCTTAGGGTAGAAAGATGCCATATTAGGCAAAGGTGGTGTATTAATGGTTGATTTGTCTACTACATTCATCCTAAAACTATCTGAACTAAGTGGTTTGATGGGTGGGTCGGTTCCTCTTTTGTCTCCTAGATTTACATCTAAGGGTGGATAATTTGGTAAGGGTTATGATTGAGGCTTCGGTTCATCAAAACATAGAACTTCCCTAGAACTAAGAAGAAGGTCGTGATTTTAAGTATTCAAGCCTAAACCCTCTTGTTTTGTTTCTTCCAAAGGTTCTACCTCTATCGGGGTTCCTAAAGTCTCTTCTACTTTTTTCAGGTAAGTCACGAGCGGTGTCTATTCCTTAAATGATGGCAGGACTCGTGGGGTTCTTTATGGGTTTGAATTTTCAACCTTATCCCATGTTATACCTCTATGCATCTTAACCTAAACATTCTCATCTCCAAATAATCTTTTTGCTTGAGCCTTCAAATTTGCTACTTATTGTTCAGAAATAATGTTTGGTGGGTTGTCCCATTTTTTTTTGTCGTGGGCGTAATTTTCTATGGCTTCCCATGCTTCTTCACCACTTAATTCCCTAAGGTTCCCGTTTGCTGCAAAGTCAAGGTCTATTCGGGTATAGTCGTCGACATGATCATAAAAGAATTGAGTAAGGGACCATAAATCGAGGCTATGATAAGGGACTCTTTGGATTATGTTTTTGAAATGAATCCACGCATCGTAGATAGATTCATCTTGATGTTGTTAGAACACCAAGGTATATCTTTGGAATAGGAAGGTTATGGTTCATGGTGGGGTTTGAAAGGGTATAGTAGGTGGTCTTTCATACATCATGATGGTGAACGAAAGAGTGATTTACAAAACAAAGGGCACAAAGAAAAGATAGACTACAAGAAAGCTAAAATACTAAAAATAAAACTCACATGATAGGAATCAAGCGAGTAGACCTAAGTTAAACAATGGTCGAAACCTAACTATTCCCCGACAACAGTGCCAAAACTTGATGTATCCGGGTCTTGTAAAGACTTTAGCAAGAAGTTTTACAACTCCCTAGGCAGTATACCTAATCGTTGCAGTGTAGTATAGGCAAGACTCAGGGTTTGTTATCATTCTCTAGGGTAATAGGTCGGGAAGGCTCGATCAAGATCTAACAGAGGTCTACAGGGTTGAGCGAATATTCTTTTTGTATTTTTATTTTATGAAAGCAAGTAAATATCATTGGTTTGAGAGGTTGGATTGTTTAACTAATTAAAACTAAATATAATCTAAACTACTGGTGATAACTTTATGATAAAAATATGTATTTACTTAATCATGTACTACTCCTTAGATTGCTTCTCCTAATCCTGTTGCTTTGTCGCACTTGTGATGATCTATGTAAGTATTTCCTAAGTCATGAACAAATTACACGAACTAGTCATCTATTTAATATTCTGTTAAGGCAATGCACAAGTAAGGTAGTATGAAGACTATTACAAGGCCCCTATGTATATTAAATTCAATTGAAATATCTTAAGAGGGATCAATCATATTAGGGGTAAGGTAGTATGAAGACTGTTACCGATGATATCCTTTCTATACACTTGCGTTTCCCTAGACGTCTATGCCAATTTTATATCTTATGGCTAGTTTTCTAAAGGCTAACTCGCACATCCATCACAAGAAGTAACATTAAAAGGATCTACAATCTAAGTTTCATACAATCATAAGTAAATACAAAGGGGGTTTAGCCTAGAATGTTATAAAGAAAGCGAGAACATAAATCAATCAAACAACACATAGACATATTGAATGATTAAAGATAACAATCTTACTTGATTAAAACATGAATCAAGGTCAGTTACAAAACGGTTTTGAGGCCCTAAAGACGGCCTAAAAACTGCTAGAATGACTAGGGTTCGTCTCCTAAAAGTTATACAAAGTTACACAGTCAAAACCCTAAAATCGGTTTTGTATATATAAGAAAAGCATCACGACGACTTCGTGTTGTAGTCGTGACGCTGTCGCCAAGTGGAATCTTCTAGATCCATTTTGAGTCGGCTACGTCCTGACGTCGTCGTCAAATCCATGACATTGTCACCATGAAAATCCTAACGCCGTCGCTTGAAACCTATGATGCCGTATCCACGCTCTGTATGCACAATTCTTCAAGATAAATGGTGTAGAGTCATAGTCTTGTCCGTTTCTTCTCCAAATGAGCCAAAGTCACGTTTTTTCCTCCAAATGCCATCAAAGTGCTAAAAACCTGAAAATAAACGATTAAGCACATAATCTGGGCATATTTGCATGATTTAGGGGGTTAAATTACCCCGAAAAAGTGTATAAAATGACACCTCATCAGGTGTCATTCGTTTATCTCAGTTAGTTTACCTTGGTTGATTTGATTATTACTTGTGTATTCGATATTTGATTCTTGTGTTCGATTCATAAATATATATCGCTATGGTGTTTGTGTCATACTTTTACAAATAAACAAAATGAGTTTTAAAAGTGACTTGAAGGTTTTGTGACTTAAATCTTAACATGTTGTTATTCTTGTTCATATAGATAGATTATTGAAGTAGTATGTTGATGGAGATGGGATGAGGTTAGATGTGAGCTGAATTTGTTGTTTGAATTAGTAGTGAAAAGAGTTTATGCTAGATTAGGCCCTTAGGAAAGTTGTGGTGATTTTTGGTTAACTTTTGTTATACAAAATGTTGCTGACCCAAAACAGTTCATGGGTTAAGGGACGATTAAAAATGTTTTGAGATGTTAAAATTATAAGATTATATTAGTACATGTTAATACGCAAATTTTGATATAAAGAACGCGAAAATCCACCATATAACAAAGAAGTTATAGCCGTTTTAAGTTTGGCGTAACTATAGTATTTTGACAACTTTAAGAACTTTTTCGGACATACTGTTTAAAATTTGAAATGAGGTTTTGACCCCTTTCGGGTCCGAATCGGCTTAAACTTATAAAAGAGAAGTTGTAGATTATGATTTTTCCTTCAAACAAGACTTTCGGTCGAGACATGAATGTTTATAACGAGGGAGTTACACTATTTTAAAGTTGGACAATTTCTGAAACTTTTTAAGTATAAAATGGTTGTTAATTAAAGTATAAAAATGAGTTTTCGAGCGTTTTCAGGTCCGTTTAGGATATAAAACTCTTATAAAATATTATAGTAACATGTATATAATGCTTAGACGCGTTAGAAACATTATTAGGACCTTGCTCAAGAACGTTAAGTGGTTTATTAGGAGTGAAAACGTAATAATATATGTTTTGGTTAAATAAAAATGGAAACTAGTCATTTAAGGTCACTTAGAGCGTTTAGACGTGAAATGGACTTACCGAATATAATTACATAACATTAACGTTCGGGATTTATAAGCTTACTAAAAATAATAATTTTCGGGTAAAGTGTCGAAACATAATTAAACAATATATTTTCGTGAAGTCGTGTTTTGACTGTTTAAACTAAGACTCAAACACGTATGGATGATATTGACTTTCTAAAAATGATTTATGCATTGTTTTACCTTTAGCTTGCATTAAGCCGCGTCATTATTCATTTAGGTCGCGGTTAGAATTTTGTGCTCGTATTTCGTTCGCCGGTTATTATTCTACATTTTG
This sequence comes from Tanacetum coccineum, assembly GCA_026074375.1. Taxonomy (NCBI): domain Eukaryota; kingdom Viridiplantae; phylum Streptophyta; class Magnoliopsida; order Asterales; family Asteraceae; genus Tanacetum; species Tanacetum coccineum. The sequence goes on along the minus strand of BQNB010149252.1, from coordinate 5,045 downwards.
TTGATCATTTCATCACTCACTGACTTGCTTAAGGTGAGTTTATAGCCTTGTTTTCACTTATTTTACAATTACTTTACAAAATCTCAGGGTGAGATACATTGCTTGTTTTTACAATAGGACGCAAGTACAATACCTTACAATTTTTACAATAATTATTGATGCGCCTAAGTACTGACAACCCACAACGCCTATCATCATGAACCGTTAATTACTTTGTGTAAGCGCGTGTGTTATAAATAGATCTATTAGGATTGACATCCCCGTCCAGGTTTGGTCCCCTACAAGGCCAACGGGCGTATACCATATCGAAGTCTTGAGGGTCTCGGGTTGGTCCCTTCCAACGGGCAAAGGTTATATACAATGTCTTTGTTTTAGTGTCATGAGCTTAGTGCAATCAAATTACAATCTTATTTGACACCATATGTGTTACCTGTTATACAATTTGAATCTTGCGGTCCACAATTATTATTTACTTAAACCTATGAACTCACCAACTTTATATTGACATTTTTAAGCATGTATTTCTCAGGTGCTTAACCCATTATGAAGTATTTCGAGTGCATTGGCTCTTTATTCATACAAGACTACATTTTCATGGACTTTTCATACACTACTTTCCTCGTTGTGCTTTTAAACTATGAATTTAATTTGATGCAAACTTGGGACAACTTGTTTAAAAACATTTTTATTTCTATAATAACATCGAGGTTATCTTTTAATGACTATTTAGAGTCGTTATTTTATATTCTTGTGTTATTGTTTTTATGAAGTAACGACACCGGTTAGCTTTTCGCTGTGACTATTTTTGAGGGGTGTTACAGTTTGGTATCTAGAAGCCTAAGGTTATTAAGAGAATAGGTTGCATGTTTTACCTCAGTCTATACCATTTTATAAACATTGCATCACATAAAACTTTTTCATGTGCATACACACTACTTACTTACACAACTTGCTTACATGACTTATACTGTGTTTACCTTCCTTTACGTATATTTTACACTTGTTTTATATGAAGGTTATTTATATAAATACTAGAACTTTTTCTCAAAGATTATTATGAATGACTTGATGGTCTTTTAATCTTTTCATGACTTTCCATAATACCGTTTTACATAACATTGAAACTTGTCACAGTCCGTCGATCCCACTAGTTACCTTATCATGCAACTTCGAGTTAAACACCCTCCCTATACTGTTGAAACACTTACGCCATCTTGCGACCCATCACGTAGAATCATGCCGATTAATTCAAACACGGCTTTAACCTATCACCTCATAACATTTCATCTTGGAGCTTGTCTTTTAGAGACTAGATAATTTAGTTTATTCTTTTTACTCCTTTGATTTGAAGAAAATTCCACCAAAGAGAAACTGTATAAGCGCAGCCGCTATTAAGCAACTAATAACCCAACGCGTAGCTGATGCGTTGTTACCTATGAGGCAAATCGGAACAGTGAAAATGGAAACGAAAATGAAAACGATAATGGAAGCCACGATTCAGGAAGTGGTGGTAGCAGGACGTTGCATACTGCTCGTGGGTGCACGTACAAGGAGTTCTTGAATTGTCAACCATTAAAATAAAAATTCTCAAAGGAACTGAAAAGGGCTGTAGGATTAGCATACTGGTTTGAAAAGATGGAATTGTATTCCATATAAATAACTGTGGTGTTGAGTGCCAAGTGTTGTATTTTATTTTTTTTTTAAAAAGGACCACTTGCACCTTGCTAGGTGGTGTACTAACATGGTGGAACTCCTATGTTAGGACTGTTGGACATGATGCAGCCTATGAGATGACATAGAAGAGTTTGATGAAGATGATGATTGAAGCTTACTATCCAAGAAACGAGATTCGGAAGTTAGAAAACGAGCTGTGGATTTATCTGTGAAGGGGGGTACTGATTCTTGCTAGATGGCTAATAACAGGAAATTTTATAAATTGGCTTTGTTGTGTTTACGAATGCTCCCGAAGGGAAACTAAATATTAGTAGAAAGGGTCGTTGTAGTCTTCTCTGATAGGCATTCAGGAGAATGTGACCTTCATCTAAGCCAACAGATATAGTTTCAGAGGGCTTCGAATGACCAAATCTAAAGATACACTTAACTTGCTTTGAATTGTGGGAAACAGGACACTATCGCTAGTGAATGCCCGGAGTTAAAGAAATCGGAACCGTAAGAACCAACGGCTGGAAGTATTGAAGCACGAGGCATTGGGGTATGCTTTAGGTGGGGGAGAAACCGATCAAGACCCTAACAACATTACAGATGATGTCAATGCTTAAAGAGAGAATTTTCTCGTCTTGTCTAGTGAAACCTAAGTTGGAACCTTATTAGACTCTATTCCCTAGATAGATTTACTTTGTACTTTTCTTTAAAATTCGTTGTACCATGTGGATGTTCCAAATTCTCTATAAAATTAAGTGTTATGACAATTTTGTCTGTTACATTTTATTTCGTTATTTATTTATGCAAACTACTCATTAAAAATTATCATCGTCTTATAAACATTTTCACAACTACTCTATAAGCCATTTGCTACCATCTTATAAACCATTTTAATATTACCTTATAAACTATTTTATTATCATCATATAAACTATTTTACTATCATCCTATGAGATACTTAGCTATCATCTTATAAACTATCTTATGGTCACCTCGTAAACTATTTAGTTGTCATCCTATAAACTACCTTATTTCCATCTTAAATGAATTATTTTGTCACACTATAAAACTATTTTGATACTACTATATATACATAACATCAGTTTGACGAAAATGAGGATTGCATCGTTAGTCCTCAATTATACATAGCCTGATCGCCTATGTCTAATTCAGGAAGAACCATGCCATGCTGGTAGTAGCCACCTTCTAATAAAACTTTTGTCAAAATCAATTTTCTACTTATATCCTCGAAAAGAAATGTTTCGTGCGAGCGTTCATAAAAATGTGTTCTATCACGGGAAGTTAAATTAGAAATCATAGTAACTAAGTAGGCCTTTAACACCACCTTACTATATAAAGTCGACATCATCTTACGCCAAATCCTAAGCCGAAAAGTCAAGACGCATCACTAGTCTGTTAGAGTATGCTCGTGTCATAATAAATAATTATATGGCTGGACACTTATGAGACTATGGGGTCACATACATATACACTGAGGTACCAGTTTATATATCGTGTTTATTGTATTTACGATATATAAATAACTCACGTAACTCGAGATCACTATTGGGATTCTAATAACTAAGTAAAATACTTAATCTATTGGACTTGGAAATAAAATGGGAGGCCTATTTGAGCCCATATAGGGGCTGGCCATATAGAGGAGAGGAGAGGGGATAAGATCAAGTTTTTGATTATAAATATATGGGAAATCTTCTCATTGTGTGATTAACAATTTACCAAAAATCTCTCCCCTATTTCCTCTCTCATATACACGGCTCAAAAACAATTCCCCATCTAGGGTTTGTAGTTTTTCTTGATCCAACTCTTTGAATCTTGTTCATTCAAGGTGTGTTACAAAGCTACGGGGTTAAGATTAGCATCTAATTGGTATATAAGGAAGTGTGGTGTGGATCAACCATAGAGGTGATCTCCATTGATCACTTGGTTTCATTGGGTGGTTCGTGTATTAGGTGAAGGTCACCATCCGTTTCTACCGATCACGCTACAAAGGTAAACTTTTCTTGTTTTTATTTAATTGATCATATGACTCTATGGATCCGTTGATAGGTGCATGTTCCACTGCGTTTTATATTTGATTATATGATATTCATTTGATTCAACACCTATAGTGGTATCACGAGCCATCATATGATGTCATATGATCATCTTGTATGCGTATAAATGGCTAAAACGTGTGGTTTTGATGGATTCAAAAGGATAACTTAAAAACAGCCTCTAAGGCTAATTTTTGGAATTAATTCAATACATATGGGGTCTTATGATCTTTGATTTTTGATCCCATAGTCATTTGTTATGCATACTTTAATTGGTTTTGTTATTAGGTACGTGTAAAATGACCTAAATCGCTTGTTTTGGAACAATTCATGAATCGGTTTTAAATCAGCCTCTTAGGCATCATTTTATGTGACAATATGGTATGATAAGGTGTTTAATAAAGTACATAATTATCCTTAAGTCATTGAGAACACGTACCAATCGGGGTTTTAATTCTAGTTAGTTTATTTCTTCGATTCGTTGGCTAACAATTTATTTATTGTTAATTATTTTGTATCCATGGAAAATACATGCATGTTTGGCCATGAACTTAGCCAACACCTTGTAAATACATGATATTATAGTATTATTATGTTTTGTAAGCAAAGCCGATGAAAACCTTGACCACTAGTGACTTGATTCGCTTGTAATCGCATTTAATTTCAGTTTTGGGTTTTGCAATTATTTCGGCTTCTTTTTGTATGTTTTCAATTTTTGTTGTAGCCATTATTTGGGCACTTTACAGTAGTTAAATGATATGATAAATGTATTCAATCATAAAATTATTGTAACCGATGTTTGGATTCGAATGGCGCAAAAGTTAAAGGCATAAAGTCAAATTCAGAGTTGCTGGAGTAACCTCCACTAAAAGTGGGTTTCCTGGAGTTCTATAAGGAGTTAGAAGTTCATTGTTTTGGAGCAGGTGAACAACTCATGGGGCTACAATTTCTTCAACTGGAGCTCAGATTGGGGAAGACTCCTTCTAGGAGTTTCAGGCCTGTAAAGTCAGCTAAAATTTTATGATAGTTTTGGACATCATGTTCATCAAGGGTTTCACTTGCTCATGATGGTTCTTAGAGTAAGTGGGAGCCCTCCTTATGGTTGTGTGGTTAACCCTTAGTTGACTTCTTGGTTCTCATGATGGCTCACGAGATCAAGCATAGGTTTTTTCATCGGTTGAGGCTTTGCATATGTATGGTTGTGTTTGTTTGTTTGCCTTTACATATGTTTGGAATGTATATAAACTTGCAAATGTTTTTATAAAAAACTAAAAATAAAACACAAACCAGTTTTAGAAACTAAATCTTTGATTTAGTTAAAAGTTT
>BQNB010149251.1:0-16194 GCA_026074375.1 Tanacetum coccineum | reverse complement strand
ATAGTGTTAAGTATGAGTTGGATGCTAAACAAGGATTATTTGGAAATCTTAAGAGCTCATGTGTGTAATTTGTCTCTTTTCCTCCTATAAGCTCTTAACCTGATTAATATACGTGCTACTTTTGGAAATTAAACTTAATTCAATAATTTTTATAGTATATAGCAAAAACTTTAGCCTTAGCTCAAGTTTATACTTGAATTTTTCAAAAAGACGTTTTTCCCTATTTATATAAAAAATATATATATAAAAAAAAGATGAAAAATGCAAAAATATAATAAATATAAACTGTGGGCTGATAAAAGTTTGCTGTATCTTGCCGGCTCACAACCGATGTTGCAGCATTCTAAAAGGTCGAGGGTTACAAATTGCATAAATGGTTAATATTAAGTGTGAATTAAAGATCTCTTTTAGTTAAATTCATATATTCTTTTGAAATTTTGCTATTCTATTTTATAAGCTATGTGCATACGGAAAACCTAAGAGTTTATGAAACCTAAGGTCTGTGAGTCCCGATACTAGTCTCTGTGAGGTGTCAAAAGCCTGGTCACTTAACCGCAAGGTTGGGATGTGCCGAGACAAAAGTCGCTACATGGGATGATCTCGCCTTCAAACTCATTATTCTCGGGTCCAATATATCCCAAAAAGCCCAATAGGTCCATAAGTAAGTCCATTAAGTGTTTAGGTTGATATTATTAACCCAAGACTAGGTCCAAAATAATCGACACAGGCACCCCGTGCCTACAAATAATCTCCTTCAAATAAAATCGAGTAAGCTTCTCTATTTTATACATCTCATTCATCGGAATAAAGTGAGCAGATTTAGTCAATCGGTCAACAATGAACCAAATTGAATCATATCCAGATGATGTTCTTGGAAGCTTTGTAATGAAATCCATTGTAATTCTCTCTCATTTCCAAACAGGAATTTCCGGCTGCTGAAGTAATCCTGATGGCTTTTGGTGTTCAGCCTTGACTTTAGCAATGTCAACTTTGACATTCGGCCACCAGTATAACTTCCACAAATCATGATACATTTTATCTGACCCAGGATAAATGGAATATTTTGACTTATAAGATTCCAACATGATTAGACCTCTCAATCCTCCAAATAATGGTAACCATACTCGTCCCTTTAGACATTTCGTACCATCGGATCTAACTTCAAATGGCTCCCCTTTGCCATGAAATCCTTCGGCACCAATATTTTCCTCCTTGCACGCTTCAACTTGTGCATTCTGAATTTGCTTGGGTAAATTGTTATGTACCGTTACCACTAAAGCACGCACTCGAATTGGTTCCTTATCTTTCCTGCTCAACGCATCAGCGACAACATTCGCCTTTCCAGGGTGATAACGAATAACACAATCGTAATCACTCAGAAGTTCAATCCATCTACGCTGTCTTATATTTAGCTCTTTTTTATCCAAAATATATTGTAGGCTTTTGTGATCGGTGTATACCGTACACTTAGTGCCGTACAATAATGTCTCTGGTATGCGTTTAATTACACATACCTTTATCCATTAAAACCGGACTTAAATGACCAAAAACGTACCAAAAATACATTGTATTTGTATGTTTTCACTTATTTTGTGCAGGAAATGGATATCGATAAAAAGGACGAAAAATTCAGCCAAAAACGACTAAACCATGCACGGAAATGGAAAAGCATGGAAAAGACCAAAGTCAAATCGATGCCAAAATACCAAAAAAGTACAGTCGAAAAGTCAAGACGAAGCCGTAATCAAAGAAGAGCCTTTAAGGGGCCCACCCTTACTATCTAATGGATCGGGGTAGCCCATTTAAGAGTACATTTGAAGACCAATATGCGGCTGTACTAGCATAAACGGGCCAAATCCTAATTCAAAAAGCCCAAATGAAGTTAAGGGGCCAAATCTGCCAATCCCTCATTTTATCCTGGCTCAGCCCAAACCATACCAAAAAGCCCATAAGCCTTTAACAGTTAGCCCAACCCTTGATATTTAACCCCGTTACCACCACAAGGACCTCTCGTGCAATTACATATATAACTATGAAGGGTTGTTTCTGCCATTTTCCAAAACCTTCACACCACCACAAGGACTCCCTATGTAATAAAACAATATAAGGTGAGGGGCCTAAATTGACAACCTACCAAACTTCACCCCTGATAATTGAAGTACTGTACATCTTCTCAAGTTTTCCCGCCAACATCACAACCCCACCTCTGTCACCTTCCCCCTCCTCGAATACTGTTCATACCCGTCCAAAATGGTCACCACCAGCAAACCCCACCCCCACATGGGCACTCGTCCACCTTGGCAATCCCTTATGCTACCATTGGACAAGAATTTTCAAGGGTTTAGATCGTTTTGAGTGGGCAACAAGATTAATGAATGGCTCAGATTGTCTTATGATCTCCTCACACAACAAACACAAGCCAAGCTGTGTCTATGAAGAAGCACACCTCTAGAACCTTCATCCGAGTAGTATAAAATAGGAAAGCTTGTAGCCATTTTGGCACCTAGTTTTTTTATCCAGTTTTTTTTAGTCTTTTTAACTTAGTTTTAAGCTTATAAGTTTTTCAGTAGTATAACTTTCAATATTGTAATATTTTTAAAGTTTTAATGAAATTTTGTTTATGAAGAATTCTATTTCAAGCTCTTTTGATATTCAAATTCCTACTAAGTTTTAAAAAGCTTTCATAAACTCTTTTATAAGCTCTCACAATCTGTTTGTTTGCTTAAAATGTTAAATAGGTAAGAAAATAAAAAGAAATACAAAAACACAAAAAAAATCCTCCCCCAAAGTACCTCAGCTGAATCTTGGATGAAAAGCTAGCTAAGGAAGAGCTTTTGTGACCCTACCAGCTTGTTTTATACAAGCTGGAGCTTGTAGACTATTGTTGTTTACCCTGTTTAAGCAAGGGTGTTTGTAAGTCCTCATTTTAAATTTTTAGCTTAAGTACTGTAGCTAGCTTAATTTGTGCTTCTTTATCTGCTTATCCTGCTTATTTTATCTTGTTATTGCTAATTAAAGTTTAAAAAGTATGGTCTTAGTTTAATTACTTCATTTTATTTGTTATCTTAAAAAACTGTCAAGAAAAAGTAAAAAATTAGCATAGCTTAAATCTTGCTGAATTTGTTGATTTAACTGTTAAAACTTGATCATTAGGGTTAATATTAGTTGATAAGTATCTGGGAGTCAAGGTTTTAGTTTTTAATCTCATCTTTCTAGCTTAAAATTTTGTTTATAATACATTAAGGGGGTGTTTGGGTTAAGCTCAAAATGGGTCAGAATGGTTAGGTAAATGGGTTGTGGTCTATTAGTTAGTTTTAACTAGTTAAAATTAGTATTAGTTAACTGTTTTATTAAGTGGTCAAGTGTTAAAATCAATCTTTGTGGTATTTTGTGTTTATGGCTTAAATCTGAAGAGAAATATGTTTCACTAAAGCTATTTGATTAAGCTCTTTGAAAATCTGCTTAACTTGTCTTTGTTTGTGCTTGGTTTTAAGAGTAAAAGAGTAGTCAAGTTGATTTTTAACTTACCTAGTGTCCTTTTAGAACCTGTCTAAAATTTTCATTTAGTTACCAAGTAAAAATTGCCAAATTTCAGTTTAAGTTTTCAGTTAGTAAAATAGTAATTTAGCTTCTAATTTTTTTGTGCACAAGCTCATTAGGAGCTTGTGTTGATCTTTTTGTAACTGATTTTTGCTTTGAAGCTTATTTGGTGGCTTAATATTAAGCCTGCATTTTGCCCCCCTAGGAAACTTAAAAGCTCCCCTGGTGCAAAACAGCTTGTTTATCAGCAGTTTTTTAGCTTAATTCTAAGATATTCCCTAGTGTTTCCTTGCTTTTGTAAGAAGCCCATAAGCTCTTCTACAACCCCCATAAGCCACAAGCCTTAAGTCACACTCTAGGGTGCTTATTTTTAAGCCCAAAGTGGCCTTTTGGGACTGTTTTGGCCTGCAAGTTCAGGTTTAGAGCTTATTTTGGTTTCTTGGCTTTTCTGTCTACTTAGTTTAGCTTTATTTTGTTCTTATTAGCTTATTAGGTTAGAATAAGCCCTTTTTGCTTATTAGGTTTGGCTTTAAGCTCATGTGAGTTTATTTGCATTTTTAGTCAAAAATTTGAAGTGTTTTAGAATTCTAGTTTTCCTGTCTGTTTAGCTTATTAAGTTGCTTATTTTTGTGTCTAAGTGCTTTTTAGACAAGTCCTTTAAGCCATTTAGCTTAAGTCTCCCTCTAAGTGCTTATTTTTAAGCTCAAAGTGAGCCTTTTTAGCTGTTTGGCCTGCTCATTTAGGCTTATAGCTTATTTTTAGTTTCCTGGCTTATTGGCTTAATCTTTTAGCTTATTGCTGATTGTTTCTGGCTTATTAGGTTAGATAGCTTATTTTTCTTAGTTTCATTATTTAGCTAGCTTATTTGCCCTTCAAATGCTTAACAGTTTAGCACCTTGTAGGACTTAGTGAAAAAGTGCTAAACTGTCCCTTCTATAGCTTATTTGCGTGCTTATTTTTGAGTTTAAAAATTTTTGTTTTTTTTAAAGTTGCTTATTTTTAGTGTTTTCAAAAAGTTAAAAAAAAATGAGGAATACAAGAGTTGGGATTAGGGGAGACCCCGAGTGAGCAAGACTCGAACTCGAGACCTCTCCCATATCAACCAACCTTATAACAACACCTCTACCGCTATGCTACATTAGCTCATCCAGTAGAGGTTTGTTACATTTAATATATAAGCCCATTTAGTCTCATAAGCCCACAACCACTATTAGCTTATTAATAAGTTGTTTTTCAAGTTTTAGATTTTTCTTAGGATTCTTGTAGTATAACTTATTTTCCCTAAATTTTTCATATTCGTTTACTATTTTTAATCATTTATTTTTATTAAAACTGTTTTTTAATTATAATAAATTAAATAAAAATCAAAAAAATATTTTTCTTTTTTAGAAAATTTTCTTTTATCAGTTTTTACTTAGGAACAATAGAAAATCTTTCGTAGGGTCGTTTTTGCAAAATCTTACTTTTTAAAGAACGGGATTTAGCCCTGTTTTTGTTTTTTTTCATTTTAAAGCTCATTTTAACTCCGTTTTTGGTCTAGTCTTTTTCATTCTTCATTATTAGTCACCTAGAGTAGATTAGAAGTAAAAATTTCTTTGTAGGGTTAATTTTTAAGAATTTAGGTTTTTGACCCCTTGTTCGGGGCTCGTGCTCTCGTTTTTTTGTTTTATTTCATAATTTTTAGGTTTTTCTTAATCGTTTTTGCATATTAGTAGATAATTTAGCTTTCTAATCCTCTTAATCATTAATACCATTCAAATTCCAACTTTCCGACTGTACCGATTTTCAAGCACAGCCTCGTTGGGGATAAACGACCCGGGAATATTCTGTACTACTTCTCGGTTTCATTGAATATTTTTAGATTATACTTATTATATATTTTATTATATATTATATATATAAAGGTCTAATTTAAAACCTAATCAATCATACACATAGTTTTTGTAGAAAGCCCGGGTTGTTTGGGAATGGGCTTTATAAAGACTTGAAAAGATATATTCCATGCGGATCAGATATAAAGACTTGAAAATACACATAGTTTTTGTAACTTTGAAAGCCATCTTTTCAAATCCCGGGTTATTTAGGAATGGGATTTATAAATATATAAACACATGATCTTAAAACGCATTTTTCAAAACCATGGTGTTTCTTTGACAGAAATATGTTTTTTTTAAATAAGCTCTTGAAGTTGCTTATTCCATATCATATCAAAATGGCATTGAGCAAATACGCAGTTTTAGTGAGCAATCCCAAACACATAATCTGAAGTATCAACCATAATAGGGTAAAAACAATAAACTGAAATACCAAAAGCCTTGTACGGAACCAATTCTCTATATACAAAGCCAACGACATCAGAACCTGAACTAGAAAAAATAAGGAACCGAGTCCGGTTCTGTGACTTGCTGGAAGTAAACCCGGAAAACTACTAGGTAATTAAGCAAACCTTCTCCAATGTTATCGTTATAAAAACACATAAGTTACTCGAAAGTGTAACATATACATATCACCTATTCAATTTTAAATGGTGTTTGGGGATGATTCCAAAAGCATTTTTACCGTAGTGTACTTAGTCTATTAAGAGGTTGTCTGGATTGCGTAAAAACTGCATTATCAATTGTTATTTAAGTCATGCGGTGCGCAAAATTGAGTTTTTATATGGATTTTTAGGTTTCTCTCTTCTTCCTTTCTAAACAATTTATGCATTGTCAAGTTGAATCTAGGTTATCAAAAGTCAGGCTTTATGAATCTATATGACAATAAAAAGAATATGTGATGGCCAGAATTCAATATATTTAATAGTTAAGTAATAGATAAGAAGAGTATGCTTTAAAAAACAAGAAAGTGTGTGTGATTTAATGTTAGAAAAGCTTTTAATGATTGAGAACCATTAAAGAAAGAAAGATAAAAAAGCATGAGTATTTGTGAGTGCAGCCTGATGTTGTCTCTTTAACGATAATAAAAAGTTGATGGTGGTTCATAGTAATAGTAATATATATGTTACACAATTATATGCATGCCCCCTAATTTTCTCCGCAAATGAAAAAAAAAATTCTTCGCAAATGAAGTGATCAAAACAGCTATGTGCATTTTTTAACGGTGAATGACAAATCGAAACACATCTCGTTCTCACAGGTACAGAAGAATCATGTGTTACTTACTTCTTTGACAAACCATCTGATAATGGTTTAATTCCTATTGACAGACTATATAGGCTGTATTAGACAAGTAGGAGACATCATGGTCACCGGGAATCCGCAAAAGAGCCAGGTTGTTAAACGAAAAATAGACATTGATAATATCAGTTCTAGAGTGGTTAGCATATTGAGATTTCAAAACCTTTTTTTGTTGCATAAAAAAAAAAAAATAAATAAAAAAATAACAAGACTAAAAAAACAAAAGTAAAAAAAAAAACAAAAACAAAAAAAGAAAAAAAGAGATAAAGAAAAAAATAAGTGAAAAAAAATGAAAAGAAAATAAAAAAATAAAAATAAAAAATAAACAAAAAACAAGATAATTAAAGAAATAAAAACCAAAAAAACTCAGGCATATAGCCATCTCCAATCACTAACCCATCTAACCACACAAAAACTAAACAACAAAACGCGCAACTTTTCAAAACAAAGAACCTCCTCTTCCACTGCCAAGAAATAGCGATGTGAAGTAAAACTGTGGGTAACAAGTTGTCAACAAATACTTTATAGCATGAACATATGGCTGGAGAGTCCAAATCAAATTTAAATGACACGAATATAACAAGTGAAACCACATGAACGATGGAAACTGAGATAAGCCGGACTTAGTTTTTCGACATCTTGGGCTCCAGACAATGTATCCATATTGTTCTACAAAATCTCCTACTGTATTGTACTTAAAATTAAGATTTTGTAGATTCATCTCAATTAGTTTGTTAAAATAATATTATTGCTCAAGTAAGAACACCGCAAACGTGCTTAATTGGAAAACCAAAATAAGCCCGTGTAATTCTAAAGTAGTATAGCAATGACTGTAAGTAAACTTTCTCCATCACTTAGATTGTGTTACCAACCAGATGGATTTTATATTTCGTGTTGGTGAAAATTGACTCGTTTTTTATTTAAAAAAAATCTTGGCTGCTCATCGCTTGATTTAAACTCTACGTGTAGATTTACATGTTGGATTCAAACTAAAACCACGCGCTCCGTAGCGGAGCGCGGGTTAAAAACCTAGTTTATTTTAGTTCACGGCTGGGAACAACACACATATGTTCTGAATGATGTGATACATGGTTGTGAGACTAGAGGTTATCTTCATTAAATCTATCGTTTTCACATTTACATTACCATTCAGCATATCATCAAAGTACCAAATCTGTCTCCGAACGAATGCAGTGATAATCATCAAAACTAAAGAATATTAAACACCCCACTTTGTTGGTATGTACCTTGATTATCTTGTGTCATCATCCATTTAGCTTCTCATTTTCACCCGATGCAAAGTCTCGACATTCGTAAAATTAGAAAATATGAAGTCATTGTGTCATTATTTTTCTGAGTAATTCAAACGGTTTCACGTTAAAAGTGCAAGTTCCCCTCCCTTTTATTCTGAGCCCTCTCGAATTCACCGTTCATTAATTTTAAATGCCTGATTATTCAACGTATGTTAGGATCATGTTGTTCCTAATTTTCCCCCAACTAGCATATTCAATGCTTTTCCACTTATCGGCTACCAATTCAACAAGACCTACTTCCTCAAAAAATATAGATTCAGAACGAGAGGAGTAGGATGCTTTCTTTTTAGCTCAGTTCGGACCCATTGGTCAAACTTCTCGTACCTCTTCCCCATAACCATCCGCTTCTTCATTCAAATTCAAAGCACCATGCGCTAAGTCTGAGGTGGTTTTGAAAGCCTTGGCTTTTTTCTAACCCTTATTTTGTTGCTTGTAAAATGATAGCATCTCAACATGTTTCCAAGCAACACGATCCTTTAAAATTCTCCAACACGGCTCTAATGTAAAGTCATGGTCGTAATGCACTTCATATTTCTCTAACGCTTTTTAGAACACGGTGAGTTACATGACCCGCTCTTGTTTCTTCGTTTGACATTATAGTAAACGGCACAAAATTGCCCAATTCAAGGACGAACTCTATTTTTCCATTTGCTGGTGTTGACATCTTATCCTCGGACATGTTCCCCCGTTTCTTTCCCAAAGTAATCCAGAACTGCGAACCAAAAGCCCCTCGTCTTTATAGCGTTTCCTCTAATGTTGTTTTCTGACATGTCGATCCACGCTTTATACAACGCGACTTCTTCCATTGTTATCCATGGTTTTGACGCTTCATGGTTTTCAGTCATCTTGGCCTTTTGACGACGATTTTGAAACCTTCTTAGCTTTGACGGGTGTCACCTCTTCGACGGGAGAGTCGTCTTCAACGGGATAGGATGGACCGCCCATACCCGAATATTGACCCGAACAGTAAAGCGAACCGTAACCCATATAATAATCTTAACTCGTATAATAATCTTGATTACCGCCGAACATTGACCTACATAAATAAATTTGAGTACCAAACAAGTTCCGCGTATCCATATCAAGATTAATACGGTTAAACGGAGAATGTCCATGATTTGGTTGCAGGGACGGAGATGGTGAATCGAAAGATGAACGACATTGCATTTTGAGCTGGTAAAAAGATGGTGGGTTGTTATACGGAGGATTGAATGGATGATTTTGATAATAAGGTTGTTTTTATTGTTGTTGATGGGATAAACCAGAGAAAATTACGGGAAGAGAAAACAAAGTGAAACGGGTGGTGACACATCAATATAATTGGAAATTCATGTTAATTGTGGAATACTTTTTTGACATCGGGATTTTGGGTAATGTTTTTGGGAGTTTTGTTAGACATTTTGAATTTGTGTATAAAGAGGTGAGATCATTAAAGAACAATGTAATATCAAAGAACAAAAGAACACATCATAGCCATCCAAATTTTAATCAAATAATAAAAAACCCACTTTCTAACCTCTTTTTAAAAATTAAATAGCTTGCAAATGTAAATCGCCAAACTACAAAAAATACACAATCGCGACGAGAATTAAATCAACATTCAAAAAGGGGACTTTTAATATAACTTTCGACGAACTTTTTTTCGAATTTTTTTTTTTCAGTCACGTCAGAAAAAATCACATATGATTTGTACAGAAATCACATGTATTTTGCCCAATTAAAATCACATGTATTTGTGATACAACTCACATGTGATTTTTCTAGACGTAACTAAAAAAAATCGATTTCATATACTTTTGACGATTTTTTAGTGTTAAAATTTTCGCGAAGAAAAATTACAACGTAGGATTTTGTAAAATCACATTTTGATATTTTGTTTTTAAAAATCACTTGCTATATCCTAAATCGCATGTGATTTCACAAATTCACTTTTGATTTTTAAAGTAATAAATCACGTGCGAGTTCATAAATTCATAAATCGCATGTGAATTTACAAATTTACGTGTGACTTTTCAAGTAATGAATCACATGTGATTTTCGAATACGCTGAGAAAATTTCGAAGCACGTTTGATTTTTTCTGCGCAAAAATTTAAAAAAGTTACTTCTAAAGTATAATAAAAGTGTCCGTCAAGAGAAAGATATTTTAATTATCTTCGCTATTGGTATAATTTAAATTTTGCGTAACGATTAAACGGTTTGAGAGATTATGTTAATTTTACAAAAATAAGATGAAAGTGGGTTTTTTAATTAAATAAACATATGATTTAATATAAGCCGTTAGATGGAAATAAAATGGATGGATGAGATTGAAGAATTTGTTTTTTAATTGGGGGAATTACATATATATCATTAATTTGCAGAAAAATTATATATATATCCAAACTAACTTAATTTTTACATATATATCCCTCAATTTGTTTCAAAATTACGTATATATCCTTTTTTTTAAAAAGTCCTCTAAAATTTCTAAAAAAATTTCACAATATCGTGTATGTTGGTGCATAAAAAAGTTATGAAAGAAGTTTTCTTAAAAGTGAATAGTTTTGCCGAAAAATATTATGAAAAAAACGATTATGGCATTAAATCATTTTTTTGTGCATCAAAAAAAATCGTTTTTTGTACCCAATCTTCATTGACTTTTTACACCAAAAATTTATTCACATCATACTAAACAAGTTAAAAATTTTAGGCATAAATAAATTTTTTGTGCATCAAAAATATCGTTTCGTGTGCATTAAAAAATATAAAAACTCAAAATAGAAAAACTTCTTACAAAAAAATTTTATATGAATCACAAAATTTTAGTCATTGTTATATACTAATGAGCCCAAAAACTATTCGATGAACAAACTAAAAAGAAGTTAGGTAAACAAAAACAATTTTTAATGCGTCAAAAAAATGATTAATGCACAAACATTTTTTTAACAATTTGTTTTGGCAAAACTATCCACTTTTAGAAAAACTTTCTTCACAACTTTTTTATGCACTAACATGAACGATCTTGTGGAATTTTTCCAGATTTTTCACGAATTTTTTTAAAAAGAGGGATATATATGTAATTTTGAAGCAAAAGATGGACATATATGTAATTTTTAAGTATGTTTGGATATATATGTAATTTCTTTGCAAAATAAGGATATGTATGTAATTCTCCTTTTTTAATTAGACATTGTTCTTTATAGATCTATCCTCTGTGTATAAAATAGTTAAATGAATAAAATATTTATAGGGTTGAAAGGATTTAAATTTTAAAAATTGATTTTATTTTTATTAAGGCCAACGGTTGGATTTTTGTTTTTGAATGTGCATCGACCTAGGTCGAGGTTCCGACACATTCCTCACAAAAAACAAGCCGCGACCGACTCGAGGAAAATGCTTTCAGTGATGTCAACCGATCGGGTGGGTGGATTGACTCATAGACCTACTCAAATGAACGACCATTTCGAGCAACCTTACAAAAAACACTAGTAGAAGGTTAAAAGGAGAAGGAAACAAAGGATATTAACAAATAACAATTGGAGTTAAAAGGGATGGAAACAAGGAGATGCCTTTTAAGGAGAAAGCTTGTAAATTACATTCCCAAAATCTATGAACCCTTCTTTCTAATGGGGGTGCTGTTTTACCATGTCAGTGAAACACCGTTGGCTATGTTTAGATAACTTTATCAATGTTTGCATTATTGTTTATCCCATTTTGTGTCATTTTCAGTTTTGTCATCATTGTGGCTTTGTTTATTTGATTCCGTTTCTTATCATTTATTTTGAACGGCAGGTAACAACACACGTGTTATCTGTTATGAATGTTACTCGTTCGGTCTCAAATTAATAATTCATTTTTTTAGATTTCTCAATTTAATTGTTTGTCATTAAAAATAAATAAAAAAGTTTGATCAAGTTTAACATATTATCTTTATTTGAAATTATGATTACAAATTTTAAACAAGACATTAATTAATTAGCTAAGAGTAAAATTACCATTCGGCAAAAAAGTAAAAAAGAAAAAATACTAATAAATGCACATTTTTTTTAAACTTTGTATTTTTTGTCGAAGGACAATAATCTTGAGACGAAAAGAGTATGGTACATGGATGTAAGACTAGAGGTTATCGTCAATAAATTTATTGTTTTATGTCTGCATTATCGTTCAACATACCATTAAACATGTCTCTGAACATATGACTGCCAAGCTAAACATATAAAAATATCTCTTTATACAAACAAACGCACAATCTCACAAATACAAAAAAAGCGCAAACACGCTTGCACCATCAAACAACAAGCAATAGTCTCCCACCGCGCTCGGCGGTGAGGAGGTGCAAAGGAGACGACACTCAATTCATCACCATCCACCACCAAATGTTTTGGTGACCATTATGTTTGGTATTAAGCCGTCTTATAAAACGTTGTTAAAAAACACAAAAGCTCCTACTAAAATACCCGTGGTGATGGATATTAATTTTTTGTTGAAAAAATATTTGGTATGCCCTGCTACATGAATTTAAATATATACTTAAAGATTTGATTGGTGTATTTCAAAAAGTGATTGGTGAAAAAATATGAAAGAAAATAAATATAATACATTTGTTATGAAATAAATAAATTAGGTCTAACTTTAAGTCTTCTATGCAGATATAAATATCAATGATCATTTTCTTTTTCTACATATATACGTGGTGTAATTTAAGGGGAAGCAAGTTGTCACCAAGTGGGTAACTACTATACACCTACACAAATCGTAACGGATAAGTGTTACATCGGATTTTATGTTTCTTTAGCTTTTAAATTAATGAGATGCATCAACGGAAACATTGTTTTCTAAATTAAAATCATGTTCCAATTATTAATTTTCACCATTATTTAGTTATTGACTACGCCACTTTTTGTGGGACATTTCTCTTATTATTTACGAGGTTTTTTATTGTTCAAGTCGACCATTAGCTTATGACTTTATGTATCCCCGCATCTATGTTATTAAAAGCGTTTACAAAAATATATTAAACATCACACTGGAAAAGATCATCGAGAATATTATATTATGGAGAATTATATTTTGTAACCCAATAATTGTAACAAATAATATTCGAAGAACCACGTCATTTCTTCTTGGGATTCTTTCAATGATTGGAAATCATCTCATATAGGCAGGCTTTCTAAAGAGAAAAACACAGGTTTTCTATGATAAACTATCTCGGTTCTTTGTGGCTTGGAGATACCGAAATAGCGTCACGTTTAACACTCAACCGTTGATGAAAAGTGATCTATTCGGATAATGTTCGTTCTCTTTATTTTTCGTGGCTTCACAATAGGACCATATGAAGTTATCATTGAATGACTGTCTTATGAATCCCCTATCGATCGACGCTAATGGTAAGTTTAGAGGCTTTGGTATTTTCCTGGGTGGGCATACCGATACGCCAAGAATTTATCTTTTGGGCATATTCGTCGGTTATTGAGGATGGATCTTCTTTTCATCATCTCTTCGGGACTGTTTGGGGTTTCATCAAAATTCCATCCCGAAGTGAAAACCGGTGGCCTCTGCCACCGGGATGGGGGTTTTTCTTTTGCCCTATTAGGTCTAAATAATGTCATATTTTGTTAAGAATCTCTTATCTTCTTAACTTTATGAATGTTGTAATTTGAAATTTATCAATGTTTCTTTCGTTGTGCTCCTAGGAAATTATGTGGTGTATTGTTTCAAATATGTTTAATCGCAGGTTTGACTTTTTAAGTCAGCCGGTTCCATCGGCTTACAAAGCCGGTTCCATTGTTGGAACAGAACCGGCGACGACGGTTCTACAGTAGCCTTTTATGTTTCTTGGCCTTTAACCTTTCTTTTGTAGGTACTCCTATAGCAAGGGGGAGCTTATCTCTTTGTATCTAACCCTTTGTTTGCAGCTTATCCTTAATATTGAGAATCCTAAAACAAGGGGGAGCATAAAATCATCCCGTTTGTTCGCTTTTAATTTTTTTGGGCCAAAACACTCTTTTTGTTTTGACAAAAAAGGGGAGAAGGGAAGTAAAATGGGAGAAGGAAAATAAAATGAACACTAATACTCAAAACAAATCTATTTTAGACTAATTTACTTCCATAAAGATTTTAGTTTTTTCATCAACAAAAAGGGGGAGATTGTTAATACAAATTAACCCATAAAAATGTTTATTTAATTGTACGATCTTCTCATGTTTTGTTGGTAACATTTAGTAAAATCTCTATGAAAGTAAAATTGCCCTAAACGTCTTAAAAGTTTATTTTTCATTTTTGAGCATCACTTTAAATTTCATACAAAACAAGTGAAGTAATATTTGCATCATAAATAGCATCATCATTTGCAGCATATCTTAACATAATCTTACAAGATTACACATGATCTCTCAAGATTTTGCATATCAAAATTCGGAGTGTGTTACTGTGCGCCGGTTCCCTTCGATATAAAGGCCGGTTCTGTTCTGCAACAGAACCGGCGGAACCGGCCTACAGTAAAATCTATGGCTATAAATACCAAGCCATTTCTCATGTTTAGACATACCTTTCTAACAATTAACTCTCTTATCTACTGATCATTCTCTCTATTCTTCCATAGTTTTATTTAGCATTTTGTAGGTAATTCTCTTCAAACAAGAAATTGCCAAACACCCATTTTGAGACGATCAAGAACCAAGTATCTTGCTTCGCATCTCCATAGCATCTTCAAGATTACTTTGCTGAATCTTGTATATCATATACTTGTTATAGTTGCATTCTCCATCATTGTAAAATTAGAATAGTGTTGTTGGGTTGATTCTATCGAGTGAAGAATCCGGTATCTAGCTTTGTATCGTTAAAATGTGTAAGCAACGTTGTGAGGCTTCTCCGCCGGTTAAAGGAGATTGGTGACTAGTGTTTACGAACTCTCGAGTAGGTGACTCGAGGAGTGAAGTAAGGCAAGGAAGGTGTCCTTATAGCCAAACCACTATAAATACTTGTGTCTTGGTTACTTCTTTCTAACTCTTACTTTTACTTGTCTTATTCCTATTCTCAAACATCAATATCGTACAATCTTCACATAAGATCAAAACAAATTTTAAAAAGGAGTAGAAAACTATTCAACCCCTCTTCTAGTTTTCCACACTTTGGTTTTGGGCTTGTGATCTAAGGTTCTTTGGTTAAGGTTTCCTATGACATTTTCTAATGGATGGTTCATAGATTCCTTAATATTGACTATTTTGTCAATCTCTAAAGTTTCATCCTCAATGTCATTTTCTAAGTTTTTCTTTTCGGTAACCTTAATTGCTTCTTCTTCATCTAAGTCATCATCCACCAAGGGTGATGTCTTAGAGGGTGGAGGAGTTTCATCGAATGTCACGTTGAGTGATTCTTCGACTTTTCTAGTATGTTTATTAAGGATGATGTAGGCTTTACTATTTTGCGAGTAACCTAAAAAGACACCTTTGTATGACTTTGGGTCAAACTTTTTAAGGTTGTATTTGTAGGTCCAGCCCTAGATAGATCTTTACACCTGTTGAGGTTGTAGAGCACTTATGTAATCACAAGCAACTCTAAGAGAGACTCTAACAAATGAAACTATTGTTTACGCGGAATATAAACAACAGAGTTAAAGAATTACTAAAAACAATGATCCTCTATGGATCTTTTCTATTAATAATAAAAGTGTTTTTCTGATCGATCGTTTCATCTATCACCGTAGGTTTTTTTAAATACACATGAAACCCTAACTATTTGTTTCCTTAAGACTCGCTAAAAGCTAAAGTGATAAGTGTTATCACTTCCTAGGATATCTCATGCATATCCCTATCACTAACTAACTATACTATCAACTCGTAGTAAGCATAATACTACCAGGACTAATATTGTTCTACCAGCAGGAATAACTTTTGTTCTGCTCCTTACCAGTAGGAACTACATACCTACCAGCAGGGACTTTTACTCTACCAGTAGGAACTACATACCTACTAGTAGTAACTATCTATTACAAAATTCCTAACAATCCTCCCCTAAACTTAAATTTGACACAGTTAACTTCAAGTTTCTAGATAGATCTTTCTTTGAAAACACCAGAGGATGGAACAGAAATCATCTTAAAATCGACTCCAAAAGCAACCTTCATAAACTTTGAATCAGCAACAAGAAAATCAGCATCTAATCGTGGACTGCAACAAGACCACCA
>BQNB010149250.1:0-11749 GCA_026074375.1 Tanacetum coccineum | reverse complement strand
CCACCTTGTGCATGGGAGAGACGAAGGAAGCAAACAATCATCTAAAATTTTTCGAGCAACATTAACAGAAAAGGTGTTATCCGTGGAGAGAGTAAAGATAGGAGAATCCCTTTCAACATTAATATCCAAAGAGCTAATATCAATCAGGAGATTGTTGAAATCAGCCTGCGTTCTACCAGAAAACATAGACCTACTCCAATCCCACGACCAAGATACGTTTGCAATGCGATTGCTAACAAGACAGTTTTTGTTTCTCTCTAGACGAAACAGCCGATTGTACCGGGTACAAAGAGGCAAATGCCCTAACCAAGTGTCTTTCCAGAAACGAACCAAGGAGCCATCCCCCACACTAAAGCGAAAGGAATTCAAAAGAATGTATCCACTTGAATGAAGGTGGTAAATCGAACCAACAATACGAGCCCATAGCCTGTTAGTTTGACAACCTTTTATATCAAAACCAGCTTCGTCACCATGAATCGACTTTTAACCCCAACACCTGTTAGTTTATGGATGATAAATTAATAGATGTGTGTTAGGATCGAACTCAAGATCACGGGATTTCACTCACTACGAGTTTCACTCCCATGAGAAAAGAAATAGTTGAAAGCTTTAATGCTTCCCACTCCTAAACCTCCTTTATCAAGAGAAGCTAAAATATTAGACCATTTGATCCATGCTAACTTTCTTTTATCACCAGACGCACCCCAAAAAAATTAAAAAAGAAAAAAAAAAAAAAAAAATAAAAAAAAAAAAAAAAAAAAAAAAAAAAAAAAAAAAAAAGAAGCCCGGATACTTTTGAGAGACTTAATGACCGCATCAGGAGCTTTAAAAATAGACATGTAGTATAAACCAAGGTTGCCAAGAACGGATTTTATGAGAGTAAGACGACCACCTGACGACAACATGTTTGCTTTCCAACCTGATAACCTAGCTTTAAATCGATCAATCAAAACCTTCCAATTCGAAGTTATGTTCATGTTCGAACCTATAGATAAACCAAATAGAAAAGGCAGGGTACTAGCCGAACAACCTGAACCAGCTGCTACACGAGCAACTTCAGAAGAAGGAACCCCCACCCCGTATAAGTTTGACTTGTGGATGTTGATCTTGAGACCTGATGCGAGGTAGAAACTATTAAGGATACGAATGATATTATCCATGTCGTTTTGGTTCCATTCAGAGATGATAATAACATCATCCGCATAGAAAAGGTGAGATAAGCGAATACCAGGAGAACCAATGCAAACGCCTCTAAACATGTTTTCCGTTAAGCCATTCTTGAGAGTAATGTGAAGGCCTTCCATAACTATAATAAATAAAAAAGGCGACAACGGGTCTCCTTGCCTCAGCCCTCTTTTTAAGGAAAACTCTGACGTAGGACTTCCATTAATAAGGATAGAAGCCCTAGAAGTCGCTAAACCTGCTCTTATCCATCTACGCCAATTACTGCTAAAGCCCAACTTATCCATGACATAATCTAAGAAACGCCAACTTACCGAGTCAAAAGCTTTTTCGAAGTCAACTTTGAACAACAACAACTTCTTCTTTCGTTTCTTATACCAATCAATAACCTCGCTAAGAATAAGAGGACCATCAAGAATTTGACGACCCGAAATAAAAGCGGATTGCTCATTGCTAATGATTGAGTCGATGACCTTTGACAACCTATTTGCCAAGATTTTCGCGACAATCTTGTATTGAAAACCAATAAGAGAAATAGGCCTATAGTCTTTAATATAGAGGGGATTAGAGACTTTCGGAATTAAAGTGAAAAAGGAGGAGTTCACACCTGGAGGAAACGTGCCTGTCGAGAAGAAGTTAACCACAAAAGATTGAATGTCAAGATGCAACAGGTTCCAGTACTTTTTTACAAACATAAACGTAAAGCCATCCGGACCCGGGGCTTTTTGACTCCCGCAATCCCAAACCGCATTTTTAATTTCCTCCATGGTCACCATGGAGTCTAATTGAGCCCGATCCTCGTTACTTAATCGATTATCCGCGGACATGGAAGGGAAATTATCTATGGAATCATGACATGAAAACTTGTCCTTGTAGAAATTGAGGAAAGCCGACTTAATATCTATAGGATCAGTTAACCAAACTCCTTCATGTAAAATACCTTTGATCATTTGCGTGTTCCTTTTAGAATTAATGATTCCATGAAAAAATTTGGTGTTTTCGTCTCCTTTTATGTCCCATCTAACACGAGCCTTTTGAAACAAGTCCATGGACTCAAGCTTCAAAAGGTTGTTTAACGCATGCCAAGTATTGACACGAAGCATTTTTTTCTTCATCAGTAGCCTGACCCGCGTCAATCTTATCACTTAAAATTTTCAAAAAAGCCATAATGGAGTTTTTTCTATTGACTTCAGTTAATTTAGTACGGGAGAACCAAAGCTTGAGCTGATATTTAAGCTCTTTAACTTTAGCATGAAGGGCCATCGAGGAACCAACACTAGTAACCGAAAGGCTATTCCAAGCCTCATTAACAACAACATCAAAGTCTTTTCTATCAAACCACGAATGAAATTTTTTGAATGGAATCGGCCAAAATCAGAATTCTTGCAATGCAAAAGAATGGGATTATGATCTGATTGTATCTTTCGTAACCCGGGCCTTCCAATGATTCCGTTGTGTGGAGACGTCAATCTTACCACCATGAAATCCATCCATGCTGATGTTGAGTGTTCATCATCTCCGATTTTTACCAAGAGTGTTATCTGTCCCGATGGCCATTTTATTTCGCCGCTGAACCCTATTAGTGAGGTTGTAGCTGGGCCCATTTGATTCTTTATCTCTGGATGTAGTCTATTAAAACAGTGCTCATAGAGTATTTCAAAAGATGACCCTCCGTCAATACATATGCGGTGTACTTGATGGCCTCTAATCTCCGCTTCTATTATTAGGGGGCCTTCCGCTCCTTCATCATCCCGTAAAGATGGAAACAACATTTCCGGATTGGGTGAGAAGCTTTGAGTTATCTTTTGCCTTATTACCTTTTGTCCTGACTGAATCATTAGAATTGCCTGAGGTTTCTATTTTTCGGAGGTTTCGCCTTTCTTTTTCCGCTGCTTTGCTTCAGCTCCCTGATTATGTGCGACAGCTTCCCAGCTTTGAGCTCAAACAATTCTAATTTAGTCATCTTTGTTTCTTGTACACCAAGACAACAAATATTATGCTTGAAACATAATTCCTTGATCCACACGCGCTTCTTTAGCTTCTTGGAACCTCGAATATTAATCAATAAAATATTCATCTATCCATCGTCGACACACCTATCCCATTGATCATCTTCCTTAGTGAACGTTTGCATCCTTTAACATCATAACCTAACGCTTCACCCACCTCTATCATCTTGTTCATCTCGGTTTTAAAACAGAAATCTTTTCTTTCATTTGATTTAAAGTTACCAAAAAAAGTAGAGCATTTATTTACTCTGGCACTAGAACCTGAATACTCACTATCTTTTCCATTTTTGAATACATCTTCAAAACCAGGAGGTTTTCCACCTGATGTTGAGTGAGATTCCATGCCAATCAGCTCTTCTTCCTCTTGATGAACCTCATTAATGGGATTTTCGTCAACTTTTTCCTCCACCACCTGTTCAATAAAATCATCTAAGACTTCAGTTTTTTCTTCGTTCTCATTTGAGGAACGACTCTCCTTTTCATCATAACTATCATCCGAGTCACTACCATCTAAATCATTAATAATACTAGTGCTCCAGATTCTAGTTTCTTTAACATGAACATCAAAAGTTTTACCATTGATCACCACTGACACCGTTTCGGAAACACTAGGAGGCAATTTAGTAGCAATACAAACCCTACCCATACTCATAATATCATCCGATTCTGAGTCAAAGAACTTAAATTTTCCAAACAAGCTTATAACTTTTTTGAGAGCATTTGATCCCCAAGCACACAAAGGGAGACCGCTAATTTCAATCCAGATCAATCTTTCATCAACGACGAAAGAAGGAGAAACGGACATAAGAGAGGACCAAAGAGAATTAAGAGAGACATTAGACTTAAAAGCCTCACATGTCTTCTCATTCTCGAACTGGATCCAAACCCAAAGACCTCCAACGTAGTGAATTTTGATATCATTAAAGCCTTCGTTTCTACAAATACAATACATGTTGCTGATTGTATCCACCTCCTTCACCTTGACCAGAACCACAGTAGTCATGTCCTCAACCTTAATAAGGTCATGTTCACTCAATTGAATACTTCTGCTTGTTTTTTGAATCCCAATATTGAGACCCCTTGGAAGCAACAACACCATTGGCCACAGAAGCATATGATTGCTTAGAAGAATCACCATAATTACTAGGGCGAACATGTACCTCATGTGGTTTTAAACCAGGATCAGCTTTTCCTTTAGGCTCAAAAAAGGGTGTAGACTTTTCATGTCTTTAGAATTTTGCAATAGAAACATACACATGAAAACTTCCAATCCAAATGTTAGAAAGAGTCCTAACAAAATTATCCCCATTACGAATTCCCAAGAACCTAACAAAACCAAAACGCTTACCAATTTTTGAACGCTTATTAGCGATGAAAGCATCCGCAATACGACCATAAGGTTGAAACTCTTTCCACAAACTCTTAGCATCCAAAGACTCAGGAAAATTAGTGACGAAAAACGACGTAGCAATCTTCTCAGCGTCCTTCACAAACGGGTTGTCGGTAGGTTTTGATTACGGTTTTTTGTTTTTTCCAAACACCCACGTCCAACCATTACCCTCGGGTTTAGAATTAGCAAAAGAGCTCCCAGCCATGAAAAATAAAAAAGGGGATCTAGGGTTTTTTTAAGAAAAAAGGGAGAAAGAGAAGAAGACAAAAGGTTAGATCTATGGTTTAAAAAAGATGGTGAATAGAAACGGAAAACAACAAGGCGGAGCCGCCAGAAATCGCCATAGATCTAGGGTTTTCCGGTTTATAAAAAAAATATGATGATAATCTTACAATCTATACTCCTTATAAAGGAAAAAGCACATAATCTTGAATCTTGAATTTTCAACAAAACTTTAATGCTATTATTAAAATACCTCATTACTCCAAAGTAAAATTAATATAATACATGGTACAAACCAAACAAGCTATTAATCAATAATACCATAAAACTTTTCTTCTAAGCATTTGTCAAACCCGTAAGCCAAACCAGTGTCTTAGCTTTTTCATACAATGAACGCGAAAATTGATCATTCGATTGTACTGATTACTGTTACAATAATTAATTAACCTTAAACATCTTATATTTAAGAACACTTTTTATAATTACAATCATTATATGACAATATGATTCGAAAAACATTTATGATTACATTTTTCCGTTTTGATTATTAAATTTTAGGAACGCAAAATATAAAAAAGAAGGTGTATTAAACAGAAACAAAAAATGTGAATGTCACGTGTATCTAAAACAAAGTTTTGGAGAATCAAACATACTTCAAAACATGATTTTTGTATGCATAATACAAAATGAAACACGTCAGCTTATCATTTCTCGCCACGACAACCGCTTTGGTACTAGCAACGCTACAGTATCTGCTATTATTATATGAAATATGTTTGCTCATATTCTCATACATATTGTTATCCAGCATAAAAATCTAGCTATCTGTAAAGCTATTGTAACGGAAAATGATGATCAAAATTTTTTTTCATCAGAAATCCTGATTGCAGGGTACCCTCCGCTGCAACGCGCGGGTACCATGCTAGTAAGATATAATGCAAATTAGTTATCTAGACGTTCAACATATGTCTCATTTAAGATAAGTTTTTCATCTAAATACATTTTTCTTCGAGAAAAATATATGTACACACGCATATAATTATTAACGGGACAAATTTGCGGCCCTTAAAATTTTTTGGGCCATGTGCCGTTGCTCACTTTGCACACCCTCAAAGACGGCTCTAGCATGAGCTGTGAGTGATAGCCGTGAGCAGTAGTTGCTACAGCTCACCGCTCATTTGACATAGCTTCTTAAACACGCATTGGATAATTAGTGTTCCTAAAAAATAGCACAGCTCACAACTCATTTACCAAACGGCAAATAAAAATCAAAATGCTCACCGCCTTTTTTGCCAAACGAGCACTAAAAATCAAAATGCTCATTGTTTACTGCTTACCGCCCCAAAATACTACACACCGCTTCGTGTCAAACATAGCCTATGGGTGTGTTTGTTAAAATGAGCAGTAGCAGTGAGTTGTAGCTATGAGCAGTAGTTGTGAGCAGTAGACTCACATCTCACCTCTCATTCCCCACAGCTTCTTAAACAAGCATTGGAAAATTATTTTTCCTAAAAAATAACACCGCTCACCGCTCCTTTGCCAAACGACCAATAAAATCAAAACGGTCATCGCTTCTTTTGCCAAACAATCTCGCTCACCACTCATCGTCCCAAAAAGCTCCACCACCACTCCTAACCAAACATACCCTATATATAGTACAAATGTTGTGGTTTTTTATGTTACTCGAGAGTAGGGTCTTTTGAGTTAGATGTATGTGGTCTTAATGTTTTAATCCTGATATCGTTTTTGACTTTTCCCTAACCATTCTCGAACCTACACATTTAGGTAAGGTTTGAATCCTTGACATTTTGTTTAAAAGTAAAAGAGATTACCGCTACACCATTAAATGATGGTTAAACCATGTTCATTTATCATTTTGGAATAATAATAAAACTCGTCTATTTAAAAAACAAGATTAAATATGAGAGTGTATTTTGTTTAAAAGTAAAAGAGTATTGTGATAAGGGGTGCATAATTATGCTTGGTTGGAATGGTGATAATGTGAATATGAGAGTTGTTCATAGTGCCAAACAATCCATGTTGTGTGAAGTGGTGACTATGGGTACTAACTATAGAGTATATTGTTCCTTTATATACGCTGCTAATAGTGGTATGGAAAGAAGAATTCTATGGAAAGATTTAGAGATTTACAAGAGAATAGTGGGTGCTGATCCATGGGTATTATTAGGTGATATGAATGTTACTCTTGCTCCTAATGAACATTAAAAGTTCTAAAATGACAAATGATATGGAGGAATTCAGAGATTGTGTAAACTGCATTGAAATGGAGGATATCACATGCTCTGGATTATTTTTCACCTGGACCAAAAACCTTTTTAAGGTTAAAGCTGGTGATACAAGTGGAGTTCTTAAAAATTGACAGAATCATGGGCAATGAGGCTTTTATAGATAAGTTTTCTGATGCTTATGCTGTTTTTCATCCTTATTTGATTTCTGATCATAGTCCAAATATTCTTGTTACTCCTAAAATTGTTCAAGCCAAGAAAAAGTCTTTCAAATTTGTCAACCTTGTTGCTGATAAAGAAGAATTTCTACCAACTATGAGTAAAAAGTGGTGTGAAGAGTATGTTGGTTGTCAAATGTTCAAAACTGTAAAGAAGTTAAGAAGCTTGAAGAGATATTTAAAGAATTTGGCTTGGAAGAATGGAAATATCTTTGAAAATGTCCAAAAGCTAAAAGAGCAGTTAAAAGATGTTCAAGTCAGAATTGATAATGAGCCTCATAATAAGGAGCTTAGATTTGAAGAAGCTTCAGTAATTGAAGAATATGTGGCTGCTAGGAAGGATGAAGAGAAGCTTATTTATCAAAAGGCCAAAGTTAAATGGCTAAGTGAAGGAGATAGGAATAATGCTTTCTTCCACAGAGTCTTTAAGAGCAGAAGTCATAGAAGCAAAATAAGTAATATTAGTGAAGATTTGGGGAATATATTCATTGGAGATGATATAGCCCCCCAATTTATGAAGCATTTTGAAAGATTTTTGGGATGTGAAGACCATGTTAGGGATCCAAGCAATATGTCTGCATTGTTTAAGAGGAAGCTATCTATGGAAGAAGCTGCTTTAATGATTAAAGATGACACTGACAAGGAAATAAAGGATGCAATGTTTCAAATTGATGGGAACAAAGCTCCTGGTCCTGATGGCTATACATCTTCCTTCTTTAAGAAAGCTTGGAATATTGTGGGTAGAGATGTCTGTTGTGCTGTCAAAGAATTCTTTTCAACTGGTAAAATGCAAAAAGAAATTAACTCAACTCTGATTTCTTTGGTACCTAAAATCCAAACACCCAGTAAAGTTGCTGATTTCAGGCTTATTGCATGTTGTAATGTCATTTACAAATGCATAAGCAAAATCATTACTGATAGAATAAAAGGTTCCCTTGATAAACTTGTGGATCAAAATTAGAGTGCTTTTGTCCCAAGTAGACATATTCAGGATAATATTGTCACACCCCCAAATAGGGTCTCGTTCGATTTAGCGTCCGGGGCGTGACGTTCATGACTATCTCAAGTACAAAGCATAAAGAACGACCTCTAAGGGTACGTTTGAAAAATAAACACCGTTGCATAAATTTAAAATATTAATAAGTTTACATCAATCAAATTTAAAAGGTTCAAAAGACAACATGCGAAAGCTTAAATAAGTTCAACAACGGTATTTAAGATAAACATGGATAAAAATCTGGAAAATTGGTTCGGCAATAGACTTCATATAGTTCAAGCAACAACATCCATGCTAAGCACCTGAGAAAAACATGCTTAAAATGTCAACATAAAGTTGGTGAATTCATAGGTTTAGTTCAAACGATGTTATAGTGGACCACAAGATATCAAAATGTATGCGACAGTTATAACAGATACAACTTCACATAAAAAGGTATTTACGTTGCTAATAATGAAAGATAGCATGTACATTGCTATAAGTATTTGCTTGCCCTTACAGGTGTCCCGACCAGAAGACCACCGTAACGCAGTTTTTCCGCCCAGTGACATAAATCCGTTTACCCGGATAGGGGATAATGTACCCCAATAGATTCTATTTTAATTACACTTCGACGCTCTCATCGACCGGTAGTCCCTCCGTCAAGAAATTGACAGTTTTCCATGTCAGCCCCTAATACACACCGTTAGATTGTCTTCCCCAATTGAAACACATATAACCCTAACACTAACACATAAAACCTAACGGTGTGTATTAGGGGCTGACATGGAACCTAACGGTACAAAAAAAGGGACATGACATGTACATGTGTCACATGACGTGAATTTTGTAAGTAAAAATGGTCAAGTTGCTGATATCGGCACAAAACATATAAAGTTGGATGGGTATTGTGATACTTTTTTGAGTTCATATATGATAATAACACAAATGGGAAAGTACGTTGCTATTATATGCCATTGACCCTATAATTAAATACCTCTATGCAATTGAAAGAGTTCTTGAACTTCAATAAATAAATTATGAAAATTATCTTCGAAATCACTGCCATAGTTCACTTTTCGATTTGGAACTCTATGTTAAAAGAAAACTTTGGACAACAGTCAAGTTCCTAGTATGGTTTTGTTTTATTTTATTTTTTAGTTTGGACCCTTAACCTTTGCAGTTTAGCCCCGTGTTTTTGATGTTGTAAGATATATATATATATATATATATATATATGACCGTTCTTTGCAGAACAATTTTTTTATACAGAACCTACAGAACCACTTTAAACCAATTAGAATTTAGTATCATTACTTTTTTTTATTTAATTCAAAAGGGTATAATAGTCAAAACACATTTTGACTTTTTTTTGAATTTTTTAATTAAAAAAATGTTTTTTTAAATACCTTTTAATTTTCGAAATTATTTTTTTATTTTATTTTATATATTTTTTTTAGTATATACTGTTTTCAAAAGAAAAAAAATGAGTGCATATATGTTTTTTTAATATTGTAAATTCCATGTTTTTAGTGTACATTTTTAACTTAATATGGTAATTACACATATGTTTCGTGTACACATTTTTTAATCTTCAAAATTTATAACACAAAATATAAACAAAAATTGACACATTTCAAATACAAATAACAAACCAAAAACATAAATACATAAACAAAATTTGATATCAAATGAAATACATTAGAAATATAAATCCAACTATATCCATGTTGTTCAAAAACATGTGTGCACTCTTCGAAAAACATATGTGCACGATTCACTTTCTCTCTCAAATTCATTAGAACATATGAGTACCCTTGCAAGAACATATATGCACGGCTTCAAGAACATATATGCCCAACTTCTAAAATTACAAGTGCCTTCGTTGATCATCTTCATCACACGTCGTCTTTTCTATGATTGAGTCATCCCCTAAAAAAGCAAAAAAGAAAAAAGTGAGCACATGATCTTCCTTTAACTGCACATCAAAAAATAATGTTCTTAAAACAATATAACATGTTAGAATTCCCCAGCTATTGCAAAACTTTGCTATCATATCCACAACTGGCTCAATACATTAAAATTTGTGGTCATCACTAACTTGCTTAAGCCGCACATAAATATAATTCGAAACAACATTAAATGTATTAAGTGCCTACTTCATATTAATATCACTTGATGGCCCATTAGAAGTTTTTTACTAACCTGTACATATAATGTATCTATGTGCGTTTATGTTTATCCATATATTGTCATAGCTATCTTCTACTATACAAATAAATGTGGAAATTCTTGTAACCATTGTAGTAAAATCGCTTGTATGTTGAGTAAACAAGTTCAATCATACAAGAACCACAGATTATTGCCGAATGTAGCATATAATCAAGTTTTTTGTTTATGTCTACATTTAGTGAATTCCAGCTAAATTTGTGTCGGCGTTCAAGTGGCCTTAAATTTCAACCCATTTTGAAACCAATGTCACTAAGTTATTCTTTGACACTGAACCGCCAACCAAAATCAGTTTGGTTCTGCAGATTTCACGATTTAAAACTATTTTATATATAGAAAAACATATAGTTAGATTATGTTAAAAAAAGAAGAATGGTTGACGTAAAATATCAATGGTAAAAGAAAAAGAGACGCGACCGTAAAACCATCAGAAAAAAGGGAGTACTCACGAGAACGGTCTTCACGTAGGCAACCCTACACAGAGAACACCACTCCGCTCTTCACTAAATAATCATATCCTAGGTCATTAACTTTTTCAACATGATTCTTTGTGTATATAATAATAGCAGATCCTAGGACATTAACTTCCAAAAAATGTTGAATTGAATGGATAAATAATCATTTGAATGCATTAAACATTCCACACATACACAGCTGTACATTTTTTTAATATTCTAATCAAATTGAAAAATGAATCTATTTTCCAAAATCGATTTTCCACATCTAAGCAATACATATGAAAATGCAAACCTTTTTTTTCAAACGTGAGGGGCTGTTTCAGTTGTCTTCTTTTAAAATGAAAATCGAATATCAAATCAATCTTGGGTTTTTATCCAGAGAACAACAGTGATAGATCAATTTGGTGAGGGCGGCGGCTATGATTACATCTAGATTTTTGATCACCGGAAGTCATTATATCTTGGTAAAATACTCGTTTGGCGAGGCATAGATGCCAGTCGCCATGAACATATGAAGAAATTAGAGAGAGGCGGCATAGAGGGTTGGAGGTGGCGGTTAAGATCTATGATAATGATATAGAGGGGAAAGGTCGGTGGTTTTTTAGTGAAGAGAGGAAGATTCGGTGTGAAAAAAATAAATAGGGCAAACAATTTTAAGGCGTGATGTTAATTTTATGGAATAATAAAATTCCTACTTTGCCCCTCATTTAAATTTTGCATGCAAATTAAATTATATGTATTTATAAAAATGCCATTTTGCATTAATATGTTGTACATCATGTATTATTAGGAGTAAAAATGCTGGTTCTCTAGGTTCTG
>BQNB010149247.1:1778-16195 GCA_026074375.1 Tanacetum coccineum | reverse complement strand
TATATATATACATATATATATATATACATATATATATATATACATATATATATATATACATATATATATATATATATATGAATCGATTGAGAAGGTTTTTATTTTGAGAAGATTGAGAAGGTTTTCAAAAATGATAAATTTTTAATTTTGATTCAAGTTTTTCAAGCATAAATCTTATTTTAATGTGATTATAATTCAAAATGTGTAAAAAAATTCGAATCAATGTTAAAAAAATCTCTCGTTTTTGCAATATAAGTAAAATATTGAATCTTCTATACAGATTTAAAGAATCATTATCATAACTCGATTTTAGCAATGATTTGTGAATCAAATTTATGATTTATAGCTTTGATTCACTATTAAATGATGTTTACTTGTGAATCAAATCAAAAAATATGAATCAATTTGGTCAAACGTAGATTTCTCAATCTTCTCAAAATAAAAATATTCTCAACGGAACCGGAGCCTATATAAGCTTTCTACATATTCAAAATGTGTAAAAAAATTCGAATCAATATTAAAAATATTCTTTTAGAAGACATTTAATTTAGCAAAGTATAAGCTTTCTCCATATTTTTTAATTTGTTAAACCATGCTCTAATTGACGTTTTCATTTCACCCATTTTAATTAACCTATCTTGTTTTTGTTTTTTGTTTGTTAATCTAAGTTATTAAAAGATAGTTATATGTTTGGGTCACTTTGTACAACAGTTTAGTCATGGAAAAGTGTAATCGTAACACATGTTTAGTCATTTTTTATACAACAGTTTGTTCAACTAATAATATTCAAATCAGAAGATTGTGTGTGTTGGTGGGGTGATTGGAGTTGAAAAATAATATTAAATTCCTCTAATAATCACAAAAGGCGTTGACACCTCCTTGGCCCATATTTTATTTATTATCGATAAGATTTTATTTTGGAAGCTGATAATATAAAAGGAGGACCATCCCAGTTGTTTTTTAACTTTACTCAATGATGACAATTCCTAATTATGGTATAGCGCATATTGAGAGCCTTTCTTGTTGTCATTTTTTTTTTTTTTTTCTTTGATAAAACAATCTGTATGGTTTATCGTTAAATGGTTGCATCCGTGGATGATATTCGCCCTATAGTTAATATTTTATATTGGGAGAATAATAACTATCGTGATTTCCCTTGTTAGAGTTTAACAAAAAAAATTGTTTTGCAGCGTGCACATGTGTTTTTGGAAGACATGCACATATGTTTTAATGAACTGGCGAAAAAAGCGCAGCGTGCACATATGTTTTTGGAAGGGTACTCGTATGTTCTAATGAATTTGAGAGAGAAAGTGAAACGTGCACGTATGTTTTTTAAAAAGTGCACAATTGTTTTTGAACAACATTGATATAGTTGGATTTATATTTCTAATGTATTTCATATGTTTTAATGAATTTGAGAGAGAAAGTGAAACGTGCACGTATGTTTTTCGAAAAGTGCACACATGTTTTTGAACAGAATGGATATAGTTGGATTTATATTTCTAATGTATTTCATTTGATATCAAAATTTGTTTATGTATTTATGTTTTTGGTTTGTTATTTGTATTTAAAATGTATTTCATTTGATATCAATTTTTGTCTATATTTTGTGTTCTAAATTTTAAAGATTAAAGAATGTGCACAAGAAACATATGTCTAATTACCATATTAAGTTAAAAATGTACCCTAGAAACATGAAATTTACAATATTAAAAAAAACATATATGCACTCATTTTTTTTCTTTTGAAAATAGTATATACTAAAAAGATTTATAAAATAAAATAAAAAAATCAATTCCGAAAATTAAAAGGGTTTAAAAAAATGTTTTTTAATTAAAGAATTCAAAAACAAAGTCAAAATGTGTTTTGACTATTATACCCTTTTAAATTAAATAAAAAAAAGTAATTATACTAAATTCTAATTGGTTTAAAGTGGTTCTGTACAAAAAAGTGGTTCTGCAAAGAATATCCCCTATATATATATATATATATATATATATATATATATATATACATACATACATATATTTATATATACAGAATTGGGTTCAAATGAGAGATTTCTTAAAGTGTTAAAAATGAGAACCAATTAATAACCAATAGGATTAATGCAAGTGGCAATAAATTTAAAACTACATAAAAGAAAAAAGAAAAATACTAAAAATTAATATCTATGAGGTTAAGGGCATTTTAGTAATCTATTCATAACACAACCGTTTTAAAGAAAAACCGTTTCTTTATCTCAGTATCATCATTTTGCACTAGAATCATTAATTCCCAGATTTTTAGCAAAAAGTCATTCAATTGAAAAGTTGAAGATTGACGTACCAAACCCCCTGAAATATTAATGGTGTTCTAAGGGAAATCTATGTTAATGTTGAAGAC
This sequence comes from Tanacetum coccineum, assembly GCA_026074375.1. Classification (NCBI taxonomy): domain Eukaryota; kingdom Viridiplantae; phylum Streptophyta; class Magnoliopsida; order Asterales; family Asteraceae; genus Tanacetum; species Tanacetum coccineum. Next base: position 13,810 of record BQNB010149247.1, on the reverse strand, counting down.
TTGATTACCCGTCTTCTCTAGTTACTCTGATATTTGAAAGCTTCACTCTATACAAGATGAGTTGCTGCATTACTTGAAGCGTTTTCATGATTCCCGCACCTGTCGATAAAAGATGCAAACTTGGCCAATCAAAAAACGATTTCATCTGAATAAACTTATTTTACTTCGCTTTATGTTTTTATAAAACTATATTTTTTTTCTTTTGAATTACATTTTATAAACTACTGGCATTTTGATTCAAAGTTTCAGAAATGAATCTATTTTAATGTGAAAGCATGTTGGTTTATTTTCATTGGGTTTAAGATATGTATCAGGTATGTAGCGTTTGTAGGTCCTCTCTATAAGATTGTTTGGTTCAACAACTTTTGGTCTGCACATCCGTTTCCTGGACGTTTTTTTTAGGTTCTTTGTTTAATTAGGACAATTTTCTTATGTTAATTTTGTTTTTTGTTTACCCTTTCGATATTTGCCTGGTTACATTTAACTACATGTTACAAATTCGTATCAGCAAATTCTTAATGGTTTTTGGTACTTATTTGTGTAGTTGGTATTTGTATCGCAACTTGTTATAAACATGGTCTTAATTGGTTTTGACAAGATTATAATGGTAATTGTTAACGGTCGTTTTCGATACATATACTGATTCAAGCTGTGTGTTTCAAGACTACATCAGTATCATATTTTTTCATCGGTGGTGAATTCTAAGGTTCCTTTATCCGGTTGTATTGGATATCCTTACTGTATCAGATCAATATTATAAAATTCTTTTGTTTTTTGCTATATAAGTAAAATAACTGAATTTCTATCAAATTTAATGAATCTTAACCATATAACTCGATTTTAGCAATGATCTTGTGAATAAAATTTGTGATTTCTAGCTTTGTGATTCACTATTAAATGATGTTTACTTGTGAATCCAAATCAAAAAAATATGGGAATCAATTTGCTTCAAACGTTAGATTTCTCAATTTCTCAAAATATAAAACATTCTCAAGGAAAATCGTGCAACACAACCGGCGCCCTTTTATATATTACTAGTTTCAAAAACCGCCCAGATGGCCGCGGGTATTATGACTTGTGAGTATCCTTGGCCTAATTTTACGGAAGTTTAATGATAATACGAAACAATGTTAAATTATAAATTTTTAAAAAGGAAGTGAATAAAGATACAAAAAATACATGAATGAGAATCCGAATTAAAAAGGAAGAAATAACTTAATAAAACTAATGCATTTACAAAGTATAATGTACCAATTCAAATTCGATATAAAGTTTCTTTATACACAACGTTAGTCGTAGAATTGATATAATTACCGTCTGTATCACAACATAAAACCTTCAAACCCCTTTTGGTTTTGACCCTCGATACAGCGAGATATAGTTGACCATGAGAGAAAACATGTCTGGAGAAACAACCCAACCTTAGACAACGTTTGGCCTTGACTTTTATAAATAGTCATACCGAAGCAAATTTGAACAGGGAACTATCGTCGGTTTAGTTTAAACGACAGCTTATTGTCAGACGGGCTAATGACCATACGCGGTATTGCGTAAATAGTACCCACCAACTCTACTATTTATCATATCCACCAACTCGTTAGCCGGTGAAAGAATGTCTCTCTCTTGGAAATAATCCAGATCATATAGATTTCTTAGTAAATCTGGGTAAGTTTCATGAATAATGGAACCAATATGGTCATCAGAATCTGGAATCAACATATCATTCGGAAATTCCACATTTGCCTCTCCATCATTTTTTCCACCAATTTTACCATTCTTGATATTTAGTATCCAATCAGCAAAATTTTGGATTTCTTTCCTTTCAGAACTATTAGAACCTCATCCCAGCCTCATGTTAACCGTTAACTTCATAACCATTCCCCGGGGGCGGGCTTGTTTTATGAGTATCTAAGGAATAAATTAAGTAATGGTTAATGAATTACGAACGTCGCAAATTATTTATACAGTGAATAAACAACAAAAAGAAATGAATGATAATCTGATAAGAGGGGAAATAACATGTATAAATATGTCATTACAAAGTATATGATTTAGTTCAGATTGAAATAAAGCTTCTATAACATTTTCGTTGATTTGTGTATTTTACAATCTTATAACTACATAAAATCTTTAAACCTTTTTGATCTTGACCCTTGAGACATGACATTTAGTTGTTCATGAGGAAACTGATCTATGAAGAAACACCCAACCATAGACTAAGCTGGCCTTGACTTTTATGATGGTGACACCGAAACACTTGACTAGGGAAGTCGTCGTTTTTGTTTAAACGACATCTTATTACTGACTTGTAATGATCATACGCGGTATAAACATACTTGATCATTTATTGAATACATTAAAAATGAATAAGAAAGAAACGTTCATCATAACGAATAATCTTTGATCGCTTGATACTCTTCAATCTCGAGACAACGTCATACAATTGTCCAAGTGAGAAAATACCTTTAATCCATTATGTGTCTCAAATCGTTTAATGTATAACTACAATCATATCATTTTTAAAAATATAGTGTTTTGAAAAGTTAAAACTATTTTTAATGGTCTTCAATACATTAAAGAGACTCCATCATTTAGACTGACCAGGCACACTCAGAAGAAGAGCAGAGTAGGGCCTACTAATCTGTTTTTAATGAGAGGGAAAAAAAGGATTATACAAACTCAAAACTTAGCTTTATTGTTTCTAAAATAAACTATTATGTTAATATTTGAGTTATAATCATGTTTAACTTATTAATCATCTAGAGACCTTTATGAAATACTAATACAGTTGGTCATGGAACATACCTACACCACAACCTTCTCAGGTTTCCATTGCCATAGACCTTAAAAGACATTTCTTTGATGCATAAATTCCTTTAATGTTAGCAAACTATTGCTATAAAAAAATCTTTCAATTCGTACAAAAACAAGCAATCTAGACAAATCAACATATGTGTGTTAACTTGTCAAGAATAATGGAGCTACTAGTGTCTTGATCGATATAGAAAAATTATGCGAGGGTTAGCTTCATGAAGTTTACTTAATAATTAAAAAAAATCATGTTGGTGTGTCATAATTAATACAATGAAAAACATAGTTGTTAGAAACATTCCCACACCCAACATACCACCCAATTGTGGTATGTAGCCATGAGATAAATATCTTGATTGTGACCAGGAATAAAAAAAAATTGTTTTTTTTTCTTTCTAAAAGATCAAAACATATTTAACTCGTACCTCACACTTGAAGTTGTGAACTACTTACCTCTACATTCAACATGATACACACAAAGATTGGAAAAATATAAGATTTAGGATTGGAGCGTACTGCCCATTTTGTTGTTGCCGGTAATATGAGCGAGTTGACTGCCAAATGTAAGGCAATTTGACATGAGTTCTGAATTTTATATATATATATATATATATATATATATATATATATATATATATATATCTATATATATTATATGTATATTAATGTATGTATATGTATATTTTATAAATGTTACTATTTTTTATTTATATATATATTTAATGTATAGGCATATATATAAAAGTATATGTATATGTATGTATGTATTATTATATATATATATATATATATAAATATAAATATTATATATATATCATTTATAATTATAATATATATATATATATATATATATAATATATTATATACGTATTTATGTATAAGTATATATGTACTACGTATTATATGTATACGTTATATAGTATAGATATATAATATATACCAGTTATATATATATAGTATATATCGTACTATAATATATACGTATATATTTATATACGTATATATATAGGTATATATATATATATATACGTATATATATATATATATATATATATATATATATATATACGTATATATATATATATATATACGTATATTATATAATAGATATATGACTTATATAGTGTACATTTATAAGTTATACATATTTACGTATATATATATATATTCGTTATATATTATTAATATATATAAATATATATATATATATATTTATATATATATATATATATATATTATACTTATATATATTTTACGTTATATATAACGTATATAATATATTTTATACGTATAATAAGTATGTATTTAAATTGTATATACGAATTTTATACGTATAGATACGTATATTATATATATACGTATTATATATTTATATATATACGTATTATTTATATATACGTATATATATATATATTATATACCCGTATATAATATATACGTATATATTATAATTAATTTTATTTATATATTATATAGTTATATATATATATATATATATATATATATATATTGGCATTTTCTTTGCATAACCACTTTTTTGTACAGAACTTATAGAACCAATTATAATGAATCTAGGCCATTAAATGAGTTTGATCAAAGGTTGAGATTAAAAGTGCTAAAAGTGCAATTAAACAAAAGATAAGGGTTTTAATGTAGTTAATAAAAAAATAAAATTTAATTTATTGATTTGGTATTTATAATATATTTTTTTAAATCGGTCCATATTTTTTGAAAACAATCTCACATATCAGTTTTTTTCTAAATCTTTTCTCTCTCTCACATACTTATCTTTCTCTCTAAACCCCCACCCCTTAGCCTTCCACTCTAACATTTCCCCTTTAAACAAACAACCAGACCACCAATAACTTCACAAACGCCTTTCCAATTGATTAACCTCATCTTTATTGATCTTTTAGACCCAACTACCCAGGACCTTCGATCTCAAATCAAGAAGTGATAAAATGAACGATGCGCGTTAAGAATATTGGTTTAACTTTGCTATGGTGAAGAACTGATTGCCGTTGGTATTTCATAATACTATGTTTCTCATACCCATACGACGTCAGAAGCTGAATTTATAGCAATAGAGGTAACAAGTCACATTTTCTTTTAGAAGACATTTAATTCAGCAAAGTATAAGCTTTCTACATATTTTTTTAATTTGTTAAACCATGCTCTAATTGATGTTTTATTTCACCCATTTTAATTAACCTATCTTGTTTTTGTTTTTTGTTTGTTAATCTAAGTTATTAAAAGATAGTTATATGTTTGGGTCACTTTGTACAACAGTTTAGTCATGGAAAAGTGCAATCGTAACACATGTTTAGTCATTTTTTATACAACAGTTTGTTCAACTAATAATATTCAAATCAGAAGATTGTGCGTGTTGGGGGTTGCTACTTTCTACAAACTTATTAGGGGTTGTCGGATGGTTGGGGTGATGGAGTTGAAAAATAAGATTAAATTTCTTTAATAATCAAAAAAAAGGCGTCTATTTGAGGAAAGGGACGCGTTTGTCACTCCTTGGCCCATATTTTATTTATTATCGATAAGATTTTATTTTGGAAGCTGATAATATAAAAGGAGGACCATCCCAGTTGTTTTTTAACTTTACTCAATGATGACAATTCCTAATTATGGTATAGCGCATATTGAGAGCCTTTCTTGTTGTCATTTTCATGAATAAAACAATCTGTATGGTTTAACGTCAAAATGTTGCCCATCGTGATGATATTCGCCCTATAGTTAATATTTTATATTGGGAGAATAATAACTATCGTGATTTCCCTTGTTAGAGTTTAACAAAAAAAATTGTTTTGCAGCGTGCACATGTGTTTTTGGAAGACGGACACATATGTTTTAATGAACTGGCGAAAAAGCGCAGCGTGCACATATGTTTTTGGAAGGGTACTCGTATGTTCTAATGAATTTGAGAGAGAAAGTGAAACGTGCACGTATGTTTTTTAAAAAGTGCACAATTGTTTTTGAACAACATTGATATAGTTGGATTTATATTTCTAATGTATTTCATATGTTTTAATGAATTTGAGAGAGAAAGTGAAACGTGCACGTATGTTTTTCGAAAAGTGCACACATGTTTTTGAACAGAATGGATATAGTTGGATTTATATTTCTAATGTATTTCATTTGATATCAAAATTTGTTTATGTATTTATGTTTTTGGTTTGTTATTTGTATTTAAAATGTATTTCATTTGATATCAATTTTTGTCTATATTTTGTGTTCTAAATTTTAAAGATTAAAGAATGTGCACAAGAAACATATGTCTAATTACCATATTAAGTTAAAAATACACACTGGAAACATAGAATTTACAATATTAAAAAAAACATATATGCACTCATTTTTTTCTTTTGAAAACAGTATATACTAAAAACATATATAATTAAAAAAATCAAAAAAAAGTCAAAATGTGTTTTGCCTATTATACCCTTTTGAATTAAATAAATAAAAAGTAATTATACTAAATTCTAATTGGTTTAAAGTGGTTCTGTAGGTTCTGTACAAAATAATGGTTCTGCAAAGAACGGTCCCCTATATATATATATATATATATATTTTCTTTGAGACAATGTTTGTCTGATTTTAGCTAAATCACTCCCGAGCTTTAGTTCAGTGGCTCAACTCACTATACATACATACATATATTTTATATCAGTATTTGGGTTCAAACATGCGAAGATTTTCTCAAAGTGTTAAAATGCAGAAACAACATCTAATAAATCCAATAGGATTAATGCAAGTGGCAATAAATTTTAAAACACACTAAAAGCAAAACATGAAAAATTTTCATAAAAATTAATTTTTTTGAAGGTTGGAAGGGACATCTTTTTTGTAATCTTTTCATACACCACAAACCGTTCTCCGTGTGTGCAAACACATTTCTTTATCTACAGTAATCATCTTTTTGCATAGAATCATTAATTCCCAGATTTTTAGCAAAAAGTCATTCAATTGAAAAGTTGAAGATTGACGTACCAAACCCCCTGAAATATTAATGGTGTTCTAAGGGAAATCTATGTTATGTTGGAAGATTTGATTACCGTCTTAGTTATGTACTTGAGAAGCTTCACATTACACGGACGAGCTTGCTGGTTATTGAGCAGTTTATGATTCAGCACAATGTCCGATAAAATAGATGCAAACCATGGCAAGCCGATCAAAAAAAAAGCGCATTCACATCAGAATAACTTATTTACTTGCTTTTATGTTATAAACTATATTTTTTTTCTTTGAATTACATTTTATAACTACTGGCATTTTGGATTTCTAATGTTTCAGAATGAATCATTTTTAATGGAAAGCATGTTGGTTTATTTTCATTGGGTTCAATATATGTATCATGTATGCTAGGTTTTGTAGGCTCCTATAAGATTGTTTGGTTCAACAACTTTTGGTCTGTACATCCGTTTCCTGGCAGTTCTTAGTTAATTAGGACAATTTTCTTATTGATAAATTTTGTTTTTTGTTTAACCCTTTCGATTGCTGGTTACATTTAACTACATGTTACAAATTCGTATCAGCAAATTCTTAATGGTTTTTTGGTACATATTTGTGTCAGTTGGTATTTGTATCAGCAACTTGTTATCAACAAGGTCTTAATTGTGTTTTGACAAGAATATAAAGGTAATTGTTAACGGGTTTTCGATACATATACTGAATCAGCTTGTGTTTCCAAGACTACATCAGTAATTGGTGATACTTTTTGTTGGATCCCTTACTGAATAGATCTTGAACCTTTAGCTTGCAAAGGGTTTGTTACTTTAGATAAATCCAAAGCTACAATAATGAAACACTGATTGAACACTATTGATTATGCGAAAACTAATCAACAATGCTAAGAAGAACAGTATTAAGTAAACACAAGAGATCTTCTATCAAACACACACTTTATATTATAACTTGAATCGTACTAGGTTACAAGCTATAATTGCTAATTGATCTCTATTGATCTATCTCTATTAACTATGCCTAGAGTTCCTTTTATATACCAAGGAAAACCCTAATGGGCTTACAAAACGCGTGAGAAGATAATGCATATCTATTCCTAATTTAACTCATGCATATCTCCTAACAGCACTAACTATTATATGCTAGCAGCACTAAGTCTTCACTAGCAGCACCAATGTTGAACCAGCAGCAGTAAGTTGTAAAGTCTTCTAAAACTCAACAGGAAGGAATCCGGAGCAAAGTAAACAGCGACAAAAACAGGAAAGATAGCTCCGAAAATAGTATGTGTTTTTTACTACAGTAAGAGTGAAACAAAAAAGTAAAACCAAAAACAGTATTTATAGAAGAAAGAGTGAAAAGACGTGACGGTTGGGCAAAAACTAAAAGATAGCTTCGAAAATAGTATGTGTTTTTTACTACAGTAAGAGTGAAACAAAAAAGTAAAACTAAAAGCAGTATTTATAGAAGAAAGAGTGAAAAGACGTGACGGTTGGGTGGCAATTATGACGTACCACACGTCAGAAAAAAAACATACGACTACCAAAAGGCCACGTCCGTAAAAGCATGACGTCGATAGCTAAGAATTTAAGTCTAGCACTGACAAAGTAGCTTGACAGTACTAGACTGGGGGACATGATGAGATATAGTCTTCCTCAGAACTTCCGGAGAAGAATTGTAGCTTGAATACCTCTGCCAAACTAGCACGGACCAAACTGGATAAGTACTCTCGAGAAGCTGGCATGTCGAAGGACATGTTAGGTCCGGAGTAACTGGGAGAACTCCTAAGAAGCTGGTATGTTGAAGGACATGTCAGGTCTGGAGTCATTAGCTCCGTTCTAGCATAGAGGTATCAAAGGACAACCCGACAAAGGTACAGTCCTTGCCGAGGACCACTGTCCTTGGAATGACATGTAGCCGACAATAGTACCAAAGAAAAGCCCTACAATTATGTCTTGTAGTGAACCCCAAACAGTATAAAGAGGGAAACTTATTTCCCCAAGCCGGAACACAACATCTGTTCTGGACCGTACTTTATATATTCTCCACAATTATCTCATACCCAAATACTTACTCTTACGTTAGAGTTGGTCTCGGATTAACACCCCGGGACGAGCTAATGGTGTTCTTTTTTATTTTCAGCTAGGATATGAAGGAGTAAGCTCTAGAGAAGCCAAGCTGACCTAGATACTCATCAACGCTGAGGTCTCTTTTACCAAGCTCAAGAAGCCCACGTAAATTTACCTCAACAATAGTATCTCAGCTTACTCCGCCTTATACACCACAACATAACAGGTGTCTGAGAGGAGGAATCAAACTTTACTTAAGATGGTTCGATCCACGATGAACTCTACAACTCTACCTAAGTCCTTTTGGGGATATGCTCTCTAGTCTGCTACTCGCATACTCAACATGGATTGTGGCACCCCGTAAGAAATCAGATTTCTCTTTTCGTTAAGTAAAAGTTATGTACTGCAAGTTTGCAAATTTTACCGTTAATCTCAACGATAAGTCATTTTATGATCGTCAAGCATTACTCCTCGTCATGAAAAGTTTAATTAGCACGCGAATATCACCGTTATTACTCTTGTGTCTAAAAGGATATTTTAGAACGTGTAACGATAAAAACCATACTTATGTCACATTTGTGAAACGAAGCCAGTTACTCGTATCATTTTACGAAACCATCTACACTCAATAACAGTGACTAAATTCAAAAAAAAAGAAAAAGAAAAGAGACATGACAACTATACATCATTATAAACTATTACATATTACCCCACTAGTTCTTATTACTCTTCAAATCTTACAAAATGGATACGTCTCATCACCTGGCATTTCCTCTCATTCACATGTAACACTAACTGGTTCAAATAATCAAATGAGGTCAAAGATAGTAGGCACCCATGGGTTCAATGATGGCAAATAGTTTTATAAAACACCATCATGACTAGATTCCCTAATAGTAAACATCAATAATGCCAATTCTCAAGAAAATGGAAAAGTTTCAGGAAACGAGTGATAAATTGAGTATAAATGAGGCCATGCATGCACACTCTTAGCATATTAAAGCTTTGAAAACAAGAAGTAAATAATAAGGTTCGAGTCTAGGATTCACAAGTCTAGAGACGTCGGGTTTCAAAAGAAGTAGTAACCAAGAGTGGTTCGAGCCCTCAACACCATCACTTTCCTCGTCGTTGGCAAACTTGGACCTCGGTAAGTCATCCTCGTAGTTTAACATTAATATGTCATTCACCATGTAGTTTAACGAAGCCTCGGTTTTGCATGACCTGTACACGACCTATAACCCATGCGTGACTAATAAGTACGTACGCATGCAAGGACTCCGGTCGTGGCACGCATAAAATAACGACGTGTAGTAAATTTTGTAAACAACGTAGCATGTGTAAAAACAAATAAACGACCCAAGGGAAATTTACATTAACCTTAAACACGTATATGATATGCTACGATGGCTCACTAGGGACTAACAAGAACTAGGCTTACGCGTGAATTGATTTCTTATGTGGTGACCTCGACCCGTATCAGGGGCGTGACCATGTAACCCAAGACGAGCCACAGCGAGTCATTTCTCGCTGTTGGTGTGTCACAGACTCTGTAAAACAAGCACATCGTGCTCGTACTAAGACCCCTTACGCTAGACAAATTATTACCACCTGAGACACACCTAATGCGTGCCAACAGCCACCACAAGCCGCTGCTTGTCGCGGCTGTTGCGCTGCAAATAGGCGTGGCCACAACAGCCGCTGTTAGGCCTGCTCAGGCGCGCCCATCGTCCGTATATCCCAACATTTAAAGACCTCGTAACCTGGTATTCAAGTCGGGCACCTTGTGGGATTAATGGAAGAACTAGATATATATATTTTTTCAGTGAGTTAGGAATGACAGGAAACCACAACAGTGGTGATAAAACCCACTGTTGGGACTCCTAGCAGAAAAACAGAAAATGAAAGAATGTAGGCCATGTGGATTTGTGGTAATGTATAAAAATTATGCATGTGATACTTTCTACCACTTGCCTATAAATTACTTCATTTTTAGACATAGAAGAGTATAAATACTTGCATGTGATTTACCTTATAAAAGTTAGACAAAATATATTAAAACATGCATGTTGCCGTGTCTTTTTTTAGGTCATTCCAGGCCGAGACCTGTAACATTCCGTATTTTCAGGTCATTTACGTCATCATGTATTTTAATAATTATTTTTTTTCGTACGCGTTTACTTTTAATTCTCATTATATAGTAAAATCGCGTAAACTAAAAATCAACAATTAACGTAAACGGACACCAAACGAATTAAAGTTTTCGTCAAGCAAGCAATATATTATTTTTACGAAAGTAATAATCAACTTTTTATATTTTATTTTTATTGGTTGCGTAAAGTGATTACGTTTCGCAATAAAATACGTTTAGGCATACCCGGAACCACCAAAACTTTTCTACGCTTCAACAAATACCCACTTTTATACCCAATACATAAAAGTTACAAAAATATATCATATATATCATACATAGGACGAAATTGTTGCAATTTATACAAAGATATATGAGAAAAATCTTGCAAGTTGGTTTTGTACTTCACTTGCATTAAACATAGCCATACTTTGTTTCCATGACCATTTTTTTTCTTCCTTAAGACCATGAACATGTTTCCATGACTAACTATTGCAATCTTTTGACCAAGGACTTACCATATATACTAGTATACATGCAAGACAATTCATATCATAAAACACTTAGCTAAAAATCAACCAAAACCCCCTATTTCTCCTCCCTTTTTAGCCACGGCATGAAACACCCAATATAATAAAACCATACAAAATTTTATACAACCTAAACACACATACATACATCATTCCTAAGATATTCTAAGATGTTTCCAAGTATTGGTTAACCATTTTCAAGTATTAATCAAGAAAAGGAAGGTTAGGGTTTATTTGGAAAAGTTAGGGTTTCATATTGTGCAAGCTTGGGTTTAAAGGCTAAACAAGGGTTTAGCACCTATTTTTCATCATCATCATTCATCATAAGGTCTTTTATAAACCTTTATACTTTCGCTTTATGAGTTTTTATGTATATGATGTGCTATGTAGTAAAATCACCATTTAGGATATGTTTAACATTTTAAAAGTAGATTTTCTTGTAAACATGATTTATAGATTTGTACACATGTTATATGGATGGTATATTGAGTTTACAAAATGGTTGTAAGACTTGTACACACTTGG
>BQNB010149246.1:0-16195 GCA_026074375.1 Tanacetum coccineum | reverse complement strand
CTCTAAGCATGTCTTCCAAAGTCTGAATAGTACGCTCACTCTGACCATCGGTCTGAGGGTGGTAAGCCGTACTCATGTCTAACCGGGTTCCTAATCCATCTTGCATTGACTGCCAAAACCTCGACGTGAACCGACTATCACAATCAGATATGATCAAGACCGGTACACCATGCCTAGCAACAATCTTATTCAGGTATGGCCTAGCTAACCTATCTATCTTATAATCCTCACGCATAAGTAAAAAATAAGCAGACGTAGTCAATCGGTCCATAATGACCCAGATTGTGTCATACCCACTACTAGTCCTAGGCAACTTAGTCACAAAATCCATTGCTATCCCTTCCCATCTCCATTCGGGAATCTTAGGTTGCTGCAGCAAGCCAGACGACCTCTGATGTTCAGCCTTAACCTTCAAACAAGTCAAACACTTACTCACATACACAGCTATGTCCTTCTTTATACCCGGCCACCAATACCTATCTCTAAGGTCATAATACATCTTATCAGCTCCTGGGTGTACAGAGTACTTCGACTTGTGGGCTTCATCTATTATCAGCTCTTACATCACCCTTTAAAGGGACCTATATTCAATCTAGGTAATACAACGCTCCATTATTTCTAAGTTCAATCATCTCATCTAAACCCTTCTGTAATCTCGTAGACTCATCAGACGCCTCCTTTTGAGCCGCTAGTATCATATCCTTGATACTCGACGGAAGGGTCATATTTATGGCTCTAACTCTCTTAGGTTTCACTCTCTCTTTCCTGCTTAGTGCATCAGCCACTACATTCGCCTTACCAAGATGGTAATGAATTTCAAAGTCATAATTGCTAAACAACTCTATCTAATGATGTTTTTGCATATTCAACTATTTTTGACTAAAGATATGTTGGAGACTCTTATGATCCATATATATGACACTCTTTGTCCTATACAAATAATGTCTCTAAATCTTAAGTGCAAACATAACCGCACCCAACTCCAAATCATGGGTGGTATAATTCTTCTCATGAATTTTCAACTGCCTAGATGCATAGGCTATCACCTTACCTCTCTGCATCAATACACAACCTAGTCCTAACCCGGACGTATCACAATACACTACAAAATCTTCCGATCCATCGGGGAGAGCTAGAACGGGTGCATTACACAACTTATCCTTCAAAGTTTGAAATGCATTCTCTTGCTCCTCACCCCAATCGTAGGTCTTACTTTTCTGAGTCAAGACAGTAAGCGGCTTAGCTCTCTTAGAAAAGTCCTCAATGAACCTACGGTAATACCCTGCCAATCCTAAGAATGAACGAACCTCAGACGGAGTTCTAGGGGCTTTCCAATTCTTAACAGCTTTAATCTTACTAAAGTCTACATGAATACCATCTCCATTAATCACATGTCTTAGAAATTGTACTTGTCGCAACCAGAATTCACACTTAGAAAACTTAGTATACAGTTTCTCTTTCTTGAGCAATTCTAAGACTAATCCTAGGTGCATTTCATGCTCTTACCGGGTCTTAGAATAAACCAAAATATCATCAATGAACACTATCACAAACTTGTCTAGATACAGCCTACACACTCGGTTCATTAGATCCATGAATACCGTTGGTGCGTTAGTCAGAGCAAAGGGTGTTGGGAATTATATTTTGAGTTGATAAGACAAAACACGAATGAAACAAGATGGAAACATGAAGGACCAAAGTTGTAGTCAAAGTATACTACAAAAGATAAGAACAGAAAGATTTGGTCAAAGATAATGATTGAATAACTGATTGATTTTATCATTATTAGTTTCCATGTAAACCTTGACTCCTTATACTATAAAAGGAGGTCTAAGGTAAATAGTTTTTAGTATCCATCCATAGAAAACTAGAGCTCTCCCAATGAGAGTCTAGATAGCTAGATAGCATAGTCGACTAATGAGAGTCGAATAGTACACCATAGTTAGTTGGTGTAGCCCCAAGTTATAGTTGGGGTAATAGGGAAATCGTTCAATGAAAAACCTTGTTTGATAATATTTCTTTCTTATTATTCCGTTGCGTGTTCAATATTATCTGTAAAACATATCCAAGATGGGCTAAACGATTCTCAACAAAGGGCATTAGTGTGAACTCGAAATGTCCATAATGAGTCCTAAACGTAGTCCTTGGAATGTCATCCTCATGCACTCTCAGCTGATGGTATCCGGACCTAAGGTCTATCTTAGAGAAGTACCGTGATCCTTGAAGTTGGTCAAATAAGTCGTCTATCATAGGGAGTGGATAACGATTCTTAATGGTTAACTTATTCAACTCTCTATAATCAATACACATTCTAAAAGATCCATCCTTTTTCTTAACAAACAATACTGGTGCTCCCCAAGGCGATGAGCTTGGTCAAATGAAACCTTTGTCCTAGAGTTATCTGAGTTGACCTGACAACTTCACCAATTCAGAAGGTGCCAAACGATAGGAAGACTTTGCAACCGGCATTGCTCCAGGGATTAACTCAATCCGAAACTCGATTTCCCGAACAGGCGACAATTGTTAGCCTTAAAATATGGTGACAAACACGGAATTACATTAGTTTATTTATAGCGTGCCACATAGGGACTAATAATGACTAGTTACAATAGTTATATGGTACTAGGACTATAAATTCCCCCTCCATACTTCCGTGGAGGGGTGAAGTTCACTTTTGTAAAAGTGTAAGTGTGTGTGTGTTCTCTCTCCAACATATACACTTTTCCCATCTTTCTTCCTTAATTCTCTAATAATATGGCTACACATTTATTTCACTTTATCCAAATCTAGTTTTAATCCTTGATATTATATGTCATTTATTTTCTACAATTGGCATCAGAGCTGCAGGAGTGTATTGTATCATTTGTTTGTTGTTACTGTTCATGCACTGTTCTTGTACTGTTCATTCACTGTTCATTTGCTGTTTTTTCACAGTTTCTTTTTTGTGGTACAAGTGTTCTTCTTCTCCTAAGAATCAACCATGAAATAACAGCTGGGGATGTTATTTATTGTTGTTGTTACAAGTTCTTTTAGATCTGGTTTACTTGTTCTTGGTTGCGTTTTGAGGAAAAATACAGATCCGGTTTTCAATGAGAAAAAGTACAAAAGTACAAAATTTTGCAGGTTGCGTTTTGTTTCTCAAGACATTGCGTTTTGTCTCTACAACTTGTCTCTACGTTTTGCCTCTTAATTGCATTTTGGTGTTGCGTTTTGATCATTGAAGACCATTTATATAGCAAATCCAAATTCTATGCTGCCAAAATTTCAAAAATGTTACGTTTTGTCTAAAGGTTGTGATTTGCTTGGGTACGTTTTGCTACCCCAAGAACCAAACTGAGTCAACTCGGTTATTACCGAGTTGACCCGGTCATACTCGCCAAGTCAAGGTCACAAACAAACTAAATCAGATATGAAAAAAAAAGATAAAGAAATATGAGACTCATTCAAACAACAACAACAATTACACAGCCATAATAACATCATTTCCATCATTAGAAGTACATCTCATACACAAATCCAATACTAAATCCTACATCCCCTCGTCAAATCCATCATCACAACTTTATTCATCCATCCTCTTCCAACTACAACAAAGACTCGAATCAATTCAATGACAAAGATCTCAGATATGTCAACCTATTTTAGAAATCTTTCACAAGATTTTTCTTTAGGTATGAACCATTTTCATCATAGATCCATGAGAAACAAATGTTCTCTTTGATATACGAAAAGAAAAGAATGACATAAAAAGATTCTGTTATATTCATTTCTTTATTTCAAATTGAATCAATAACACACAAAAGGAAAATGATTACACTTTCTATTGATATACGAAATTAAAAGACGAATGATAACAAGTATGTTACCTTCAATCTTTAGTTTTGATTCAAGAAAAAACTCAAGAATAATTAGAACACAACCTACCCGACACCTTGGTTATCAAGACCTTGAAGCCATTAAAGATCTTGATCCTTCAACGAGATTGCCTTGTGAGAATAAACTAAAAGGAAATATAGGTTGTGTCTTTATCATAAGAAGTATACATAGTGTGTATACCGAGTTTGACTTTTTTAGCTGCGTCTTTCTACTATGCTTGGGATACATAATTATCCAATGTTAGCTGGATGCAAAAGATGGAGTGATAAAGGTTGGGAGAGATAATGTGACTGCATATGAAGGAATAGATGGAGGCGATGGAAATAAGGTTAGGGTTAATGTATGAGTTATATTAGGGATTTGGTAAAGGTTTATATCCCTAATTTGCATGTGACCCGGGTTATATCAATGAATTGGCCTGGATTCGTGTTGGGCCATATAAAAAAACAATGGGCCAATATTGATGGACTTGGGCTGGTGATTTTAAAAGGGCCGAATAATAACCACAATAAACAGGCCAATTTTTTTTTGTTAATTGGTCTAATAGTTGTATTGGATTTATCAATGTATGATGATTGAGTCGGGTATAAAAATACTATCATGACAAGTTAGACTAGACGATGTTTATTCGTTAACGACATTCAAAATAACATTTGTCCTAGTTTAACGATAATTGAACAACAACAAACATGATACATAACGCTAAAATGATTCTAAAAAGATTTAATAAATGACAAACGGCTAGAGATTCGGATTACGATGACAAGTGATCACGGAGTTGATTTGGTATCCCTTATTTGAGATTGAAGTTGGATTTCACGAAGGCGTCTACTTATTTCATCATCGAGACTTCCTTCTATTTGCTACCCCTTTTCTTTAAACCCAATCTATCGATTGATGACTTGCTTGAACGTATATAGCTTATGATTAAGACTTGAATTATCTAGTTACCAGCAGTCAGGGGTGGTTGGTTGCAGACCTAGATAACTATCACTTAAAGGAGTTACGTTGTAGTACTCAGTGTCACACGCAGAAGTCGATGTGGATAATTTCAAGAGGTGTTGTACTTCTTATACTTTTCCGGTGGGGTATAGAGTACTTATAGATTTAATCTTGCACCGTTCTTCAATCACAACAGTGCAAGCTTAAGTAACAAATTTGGGGGATTTCACTTCATTTTCAAGTTTGGTATATCGGGTTTACTTCACCAAGTGATCACAACAATAGCCGACAGAATTCGAGGTTGGTAAAGTTAGCCAGAGAATTTAAAGGTTGAGATGTAATCAGCAATTCTCACGGGATATTTGTGCTATTCCAAGACAAAGGTACTTCACAGTCTAAGCAAAATTCTCAAAGTTCTTCAACGACATTCATATACAAGACCTTGATTATACCAAGTTTTCTTGATTCTTGCTTCATCTCCTCTACGGTTTCTGAAGACAAGAGGGTAATGCTTCGTTTGGGATTCAAGATTTGTGCTTAAGACAAGAACTTCTCGAGTATATGTGCGTACACAACAATGATGCTTCCGAGAGTTCGCAACCATCATGGGGGAAAATGTGTACATTCGGGACTTAGTTGACTTTGATGTTACCATGTCAACTTCCAGGGGGAAGTAGTGTATACTACTTTACCAAATATGGTTTATGAAGTATTCTGCATACGTGAGAAGAATTGTTGTTGATTTCTCGCATGTACCCCCAACGAATATTCACCAAGCCCTAATGACAAGAAGAAGGACTATTTGGTGTGGTTTAACTTCTACAAATTTTCGCTGTGCACGTCAATGACAAGTAGAAGATTGTTTAAGCTACTTCAAAGTTTCAGAATCTGCTTAAGATAGGGATGTTGGTTTGGGGGGAAGCTGATTCAGAAACTTCGCCAAAAAGGAGTCTATGAAGAAAGCTTTTCAAGACATGCTGCATGAATTGGGGGGAAGTTAATCCAACTCATGCATACTACAATGGTTCCAGAACAAGTAAAGACAATGAAGATCCAAGCTGGAATACAAGTTTCAAGACCAGGAGAACTTAAAAGACAACTTCAGCTTTAGAAGCGCTTTAGAAGACTTTATTCAATTGTATTTGTACTTGTTAGGAACTTTGTAAGTAATTCTGTATGTGTCCACATATTGGGGGAAGATTGTTAGCCTTAAAATATGGTGACATATCCGGAATTACATTAGTTCATTTATAGCGTGACACGTAGGGACTATAAATGACTAGTTACAATAGTTAAGTGTCACTAGGACTATAAATACCCCCTTCATACTTCCATGGAGGGGTGAAGCTTACTTTTGTAAAAGTGTAAGTGTGTGTGTTTTCTCTCTAACACATATACTCTTCCTATCTCTTTAACCTTTCAACTCTAATAAAATGGCTACACATCTATTTCATTTTACCCAACCTCCAAATTTGTTTTAATCCTTGTTCTTGTATGTCTTTTATTTTCTACAAACCCCAAACCTAATTTATCACCAGAGGGTTTTTGATTACTTAACATTTGATTCAAGCAATGTGTACTCTTTTCAAATTTGTTTAATCTAGTAGATTCTTCTTTGAGCTTTTCATTTTCAATTTTAAGTGTGTGACACTTTGCACAATCGAGATCAACTCCTTTGTTTTTCTCGAGTATGGATAATTTATCTTTTAATTCTCTAAGCTCATTTTCTAGACTATTTCTAATAGCTTTTAACCTTTTGTTCTTAGTGATTATCTTTAAACTCATTTTGCATAATTTATCATATTCACTGTCTAAAGCTAAATCATCAATTGATAAGTTTTCATCACTAAAGTAAAAAGATTCGGAACATACCTCATTTGGTGCTTGAGCTACAAGACATGTCTGGTCTTGGATCTTTTCATCATTTTCTTCATCGCTATCACTCCAAGAACCTCCAACGAATGCTCTTTGGTTCTTATCTCTCGGTGGCTTTTGACATTCTCCAATAAGATGATTTGGATTTCTACATCTAAAGCACTTCCTTTCACTTTTGCCATTTTTGTCGTCTCGGCTTCTTTGAAAGGTCTTTTTGTCGTTCCGAGGTTGTCTTACGAATCTACCTCTTCTCTTAAAGAACTTCTTGAAGTCTCTTACCGCCATGGCGTACTCTTCGTCTTCACTACCGGAAGTCGAACACTCTTCATCACTAGATTATTTCTTAGCCTTTAAAGCAAGAGATTTCCTTTCAACTTTTGCTTTGACTATTTCATAATCTTTCTTGATGATCATCTCATGGACTTTGAG
The DNA here is from genome assembly GCA_026074375.1 of Tanacetum coccineum. Lineage (NCBI taxonomy): Eukaryota > Viridiplantae > Streptophyta > Magnoliopsida > Asterales > Asteraceae > Tanacetum > Tanacetum coccineum. The sequence continues at coordinate 9,073 of BQNB010149246.1, read as the reverse complement.
GTTTCCAATGAGCTCATCAAGAGATAGTGATGTTAAGTCTTTCGACTCTTCAATCGCCGTGACTTTTGCTCTCCATTTAGGATGTAGAGCCCTAAGAAACTTCTTTACGTAGTTCTTACTAGAATAACCTTCATCAAGAGCTTTAAGACTAGTGATAATAGTATTAAATCTAGCAAATGCACTATCTATAGATTCATCTTCGGAGATGACGAATTGTTCATATTGTTGAACCAAAAGGTCGATCTTATTATCTTTGACTTGGTTATTACCTTGATGGGTGATTAACAAAGTTTTCCAAATTTCTTTTGCCGTATTGCACATGAAAATTCGTTCATATTCTTTTCTAGGCAAAGCATTGTAAATAACCATTTTGGCTTCATTGTTTTTCGCAAGCCTTCTTTTAAGATCATCGGTTTGATTTTCAAAAGGGACAACCTCATCAAGTTTGGTTTTCGGATTTTGAATAATAGGTTGAAAATCACCATTTGTAATAACATGCCAAAGATCTAGATCTTTTGATTTAACATATGTCTCGAATCTATTTTTCCAATAAATAAAACTATCACTTTCAAAAAGTGGTGGTCTTTGCATAGATTGCCCTTCTAGATATTTGTCAGAATCCATAGATCGATCCAAGCTTTAAAATACAATATATTTTAAAGATCTTGAGTGACCTTGCTCCTGATACCAATTGTAGGAAACTAGAAGGGGGGTTGAATAGTTTACTGGTTAATTTGTCGTTTTAAAACTTTGCTTAGAAAATTGTTAGATTCGAGTTATATGTCAATCAATCAACAATATGAATCACAACTAAAATATCTAATATAATGAACTAAGTAAGCAATAACAATAAAGAGATAGAGAAAGAAACGATCAAACCAAGACACCAAGATTTATAGTGGTTCGGCAACGAAGCACCTCTTCGTTCCTACTCCACTCCCCGAGTACTCCACTCGAGATTTCACTATGTCAACAAGCTCCCTTTAGGCGGAGAAAACCGTTTACACGTCGCTTACGTTATTTTCCGACACTAAGCTAAATGTCAAGTCCTAATCTTAGCTAGAACCAATCTACCACTTCACAAGATATACACACTCATAAGATCTACACTATCGGATCTATACAATATCCAAATCACACAAATACACAAGATAAATACAATAGAGTTTTGGTACTTAGAAGAAGAGAGGAGAGATCACTAATTAACACTTCGTTTTTTGACGAATATGAGTGTTCATCTCTTGCACTTGAATGAGAGGGAAGAGATGAGAAAAAGAGATTAGATCACTTGAAATAAGATCTAAGTATGTTAGTGATCAAGAGTTTTAGTGAGAGAAAGAAGGTTTAGAGAGAGAAAGAAAAGACTAAAAAATTTTGTGCAAAAAGGAATTATTTTCTGCTGGGAATGGAGCAGTATTTCTAGGCAGGGAATCCCAACGGCTCTCTGTGGGAGGTCCCTTATATATAAGGGGGCCGCCGCCTAGACTCCGATCCCTTTTTTGTCTTTTTGCGGGGAATGTTGTATCTGGTGTAGAAGCTTCCGTTTTGGGGGGAAAATTGCAATTTCAAATTTGAATTTCAAATTTTAAGTTTTTAATAAAACTTTTTATTATAATTAGAAAATATTTTGTAAAAGTATTGTAGAATTAAAAGTGAGGATTAAGAGAATAATATTTTCTTGATCACTAATCATTCTTAATTATTTTCTTTGTCCATACCTTAAGTGATCACTAATCTTAGAAATGAAATTTTACATTTAATAATTTGTAAACGTTTATTTTTATTGTAAACGTTTTTACATTTTGTTATTATCAAAACGTTGAGAGGTCGAAAAATATAAATAACGTTTTTAGGCATTATTTGTAGTAACAGACTATAAATTGACATATATTGGTTATCCTTCAGTGTTGGAAGGTTACACTGATGCAAGTTGGATCAGCAACACTGAAGACAATTCGTCTACAAGTGGCTGGGTATTCCTGCTTGGTGGTGGTGCAATTTCTTGGGATTCCAAGAAGCAAACTTGCATTACTGGTTCAACAATGGAATATGGATTTGTGGCTCTAGCAGCTGCTGGTATGGAAGCTGAATGGTTGAGAAACCTGATCCTTAATATTTCATTGTGGTCCAAACCTATAACACCTATTTCTTTTCGATGTGATAGTGTTGCTACATTGGCAAAGTCTTATAGCCAAATGTACAATGGGAAGTCTAGACACTTAAGTGTCACACATAACATGATTCATGAGTTGATCACGAATGGGGTGATATCTATAGAGTTTGTGAGGTCTCAACAAAACTTAGCTGATCACTTGACGAAAGGACTGGCTAGAGACTTGGTTATAAAGTCTGCTGAAGGGATGGGTTTAAAGTCCAACTAAGTCACTGAATGCTAGGACACCCTACTTCCTACTAAGGAAACTTGGTAGCCGAGTTCAATGTGAAAAGCTGAACATTTAATGGACTGGAGCACATGTATTTACATATCCTCCCAAGGATGTGCTTGGAACCTGCTGAAAAGGAGGATGAAGTCTTTACTTCTCAATGTTTAATTTCTTTGAAAAAGTGCTTAGCATGAGTATGAACAAAGAGGAACCACCTACGTAAATGTTGAGGTTTTGCCGCTTCAGGGAGCATGGACTTTGGATCTTACAACATTTATGAATTGGATATGGACATATGTCTTGTATAGTATAAGGAGTTTTTAAGTGTTTAAAAACTTGTGTGTATTTTTTCTTCAGATATTCAAATGGGTTGAAGGGTTCAATTCTTAGAACATCCTGATTCTCGAATATTTAAACGTGTAATTTACTAAGATGGAAATTCAATCCTTAGGACATTTTCATTTATGCACTTGTTTTGTTTAATGTTTAATTTTTCATGCAAAAGAATTATACTAAATTGGGGAGGATTGTTGGAAATTTAGTGCAATTGTGAGAATCGGGTCATACTTGGAAATGGGTTTGAAGGTACGGAGTATACACCCATCAAGTCACTGATTTTTCCTGACTCTCTTAGTGGTAAGATTAAATGAGTGGTTACAAACATTTAAATGACAGGTTTGTCTACATTAAATATTTGTAACAACTTTGCTTATTTAAGTGGCAGTTTTGGCTGCATTAAATGACCACATTTAATTTGGTCATGTAACCACTAATTCCTAAAATTATGAAGGATAATTATAGAAGAGATTAATAGGCCATTAATCTCTCATTAATTCCATTGACTAGGTTTTGAGTAAATCCCCTATAAATAGGGATCACAATTGCATGGAAACACACAAAAAACGTAAACACTTAGAAACGAAAGAGTTCTTGATTTGTGCCTAAAACAAGAACCGCGCTTGGTTTTATTCCAAGGAGGTATTCGTGATACCCAGGCATAGGGTCGAATAATCTTCTTTGGAAAGTAATTACACAACTTCGAGTGATATCCGGTAACCATTTTTGGTAATTAGCTAGGCTATTGATTATCTTCACTCTGATCTGGGCTCCAACAACCAACATATATCACATATGTAAGTCATTGAATTAATAAAACGTTTTTGTTATTTACATTATATCGGAGCTTTAGGCAAAACCCACCATAAAAGAGTTTTCTACCATCCGGTCATCGTCTACTAGCCGGTAATCCGGAGAGATCACCGTTTATTTATTTTTGTTTTATTGTTTTGGTTCAATTAGTTCTTTTTCATTTAAAACTCATAAACTTTCTCTCAGAAAACCTAGACGTCATGGTAGACCCCGTGTGTTGAGAAATCAAATAATCAATCATTTAAATTTTTCTTCATTCGCAATATTTGTTTTTTCCGTTGGAGATTATTGTTGTCGGGGACGCTAGTTAAAAATATTTTTTCCACCTAAAAGCAAAGCAAGCCATGACGTATAAAAAACGTTACAAAAATGAGGAAGTATTTAAGCAATAAACAACTTTGTTGTTCAATACAACTTTGCCCCCATTCAAACAAACAATAAAGAAGATCGGGAAAAAAAGAAAAGAATAAGCGGCTTTCAAGATTCATATCATTTTCTCCGTCAAGAAGACTCTCTTTCAAATTGCGAAAAAGTGTTAGACGAGTAAGTCATTTGCCCAAACCCGATTACAGCATTGTGGTCCATTAAGTTTAGATTTTTGATTATGTTGTTGATTATCAAATTCAAAACCGTATATATGTTATAAATACACCTGCTATATGACATATCTAAATATTTTCGCTTTATTGCTATCTGCCTATCTCATAACCTGAACGGCTTTTCAATGCTATTCTGCCCTTTGAAGTAGCTTAGAGGACATATAGGATAGATATTTTGGGTTGTCTATCATACATTGCCATAAATATAGGCATTAACTGGAAGTATATATAACTGAGTATGATTAGTCGAGCTATCGTAGACTTACCACAATGGCACACTAGCCCTCTAACGCTGTACGTGATTAATGCAGTATTTGCCAAGTGATACAGTTTTTTAGTAATATAAAGAGAAATTTTCAAAGAGTGGTATATCATTTATTTATTTTTTTGGAAGCAGCAATTATTATTAGAACCACCAAAAGGATGGAGGGAGAAAAAATAAAATATACCTAGCTCCAAGAGGGAGCAAGAAACATTAAAAAAAAGATACCCCCTTGAGAAGGAGGACTACGTAACCATTGATAAATCAAAACAGTTGCTCGGCGACGAGATCCAAGAGGATCAATCAACACCCATATTTGAACACCTATTGGATATCCACAATAATGTCGTTCTTTGAACGTGAGGGAAAATATCCATAGCAACAATTGAGGCCTTGGAAGTCGATGGTGCATGAAACGCACGATTTCTCTATTTCCAAATCGACCATAAAATGACCCATAAGACACCACGAAAGGCTTTAACTACCAAAGAATTACCTATAGTAGATCTTGACCCTTCAATCATTTCAATAAAGGTAAGAGACGAGAAACATATACCCCACCAACTTCCAACCTTCGTCCAAAATATAACCAATACTTCACTAGTACCTGTTGTAGTATAATGCAATTTTGTTTTTTCATTTTACAACATTTGACTGTTAAAACTTTATAGTTTATGTTTCACATTTTTTTACGACAGTTTTATCCACTTTATTAACATGATAAGACAGTTTCTTGCTTTGTATCTTCATGTTTTACTACTTTCGAATTTCAAACTTTATATTTTTTGTTTCGTTTTTTATCACTGTTTAATAATAAAAACAAAACTATATAAAAAATTAAAAAGAATTAAAGAGGTATAAAAAAACTTTTGAAGATCTACCAATAATCAACTCCATTTTCAAAAGCAACTAATTATTACTTTTGGATTCATTTTATAGTAAAATAATTGTTTTTTAAATTTTAATTTTGTGTGACCGTTGTTTCGTGTGACTCTCTAAATTTCTTGACACATGTGCAGGTGAGATATTTGTTGCTAGACTGAAATGAAGTTTTGTGCGATTATGATTTTTTTTCTCGACTGACATGACTTTTTTTCTTTTCTAGAAAAGTGGGATCCATTTTTCATAAATGAAAAACAATTGTCAACGGTGGGTCCCATTTTAAAAAACAAAAATGTGATGAGTGAGAAAAAATAATATGATCGCACAAAACGTCACTTCGGTCTAGAAAAAAAATATGTTCTAATTCTCTCAACTTTTAGACTTGTGCCAAGAAATCTATTAAGTCGTATGGTCTAGCGATCTCACAAAACCAAATTTGGAAAACACCTTATTTGTGAGAAACTGAACCCGAAAAAAATAAGCTAGTTTTTTAAATCTCTCTGAGAACAAATAATATCACATGATCAACATATATAGAGTTGGCCTTCTAAAAAGATGATGCTTCACTTCCTAAACAATAATAATACTACTATATCGTTTTGGAATTTAATGTAGTTTTCCTGACCATTCTCTGTTTACTTTGTAAACAGACCGGCATGATGGGATTAATATTATTGTAGTTTGCTTGGTAGTACTGGCCTTTTGAAAATTGCCGCAATTTTTGCAATCCAAATGTTTGTATTACAGTAGTTCTTTGTTATTTAAGTTCTTATTGTTGGTCACATAGATATGTTTCTAAATTGCTTAAATGATAACATACATGCATATGCAAAACGCATGGTTATATTGTAGATTCACATGTAATTGTTAGAATAAGAAATCATTAGCTAACAAGAAAGATCCGGAGGTCGGGGAGGATTGAACAAATGTTTAACCATATTATTAGAGAGAAAGGAAAAAGATGGGAAGAGGTGTGTGTCTAGAAAGAGAAACAAGAACACACACTCTTTTTTTACAAAATGAATCCTCACCCCTCCATGGAAGTATGGAGGGGGTATTTATAGGTCAAGAAACATTCTAACTTATACAATTGTCATAACTAGTCCTTGTGTGTCTTACCTTTAGTAAACTAATGTAATTCCAGATATGTCACCATATTTTAAAGGCTAACAATCTTCCCCCAATATGTGGACATATGGAATTACTTACAATGTTCATATCTTGTACAAATACAACATAAATAATGTCTTCCAAAGCACTTCCAAAGCTGAAGATGTCTTTTGAGTTCTCCTGGTCTTGAAACTTGTACTCCAGCTTGGATCTTCATTGTCTTTACTTGTTTTGGAACCATTGTAATATGCATGAGTTGGATTAACTTTCCCCAATCCATGCAGCATGTCTTGAAAAGCTTTCTTCATAGACTCCTTTTTGGCGAAGTTTCTGAATCAGCTTCCCCCAAACCAACATCTCTATCTTGAGCAGATTCTGAAACATTGATGTAGCTTCAACCATATTCTATATGTCATTGACATGCATAGCGGAATTTTGTAGAAGAAAAACCACACCAAATACTACTGCTACTTGTCATTGGGTCTTGGTGAATATTCGTTTGGGGGTACATGCGAGAAATCATAAACAATTCTTCTTACTTTTGCAGAATATTTCACAAACCATACTAAGTAAAGTAGTATTCACTACTTCCCCCTTGAAGTTGAACTGGTAACATCAAAGTCAACTAAGTCCCGGATGTACACATTTCCCCCCATGATGGTTGCGAACTCTCGGAAGCATCATTGTCGTGTACGTCCATATACTCGAGAAGTTCTTATCTTAAGCACATATCTTGAAATCCAAATGAGCCATTACCCTCTTGACTTCAGAAACCGTAGTAGGAGATGAAGAAAGAATCAAGAAAACTTGGTATAATCAAGGTCTTGTATATGAATGTCGTTGACGGACTTTGAAAATTTTACGTAGACTGTGAAGTACCATTGTCTTGGAATGGGACAATAATATCCCATGAGAATTGCTGATTACATCTCATCCTTTAAACTCTCTGGCTAACTTACTAACCTTGAATTTTGTCGGCTATTGATGTGACCACATGGTGAAGTAAACCCGATATACCAAACTTGAAATGAAGTAAAATCCCTCAAATTTGTTACTTAAGCTTGCACTGTTGTTGATTAAAGAACGATGCAAGATTAAATCTTTAAGTACCCTATACTCAACCAGAAAAGTATAAGAAGTACAACAACAAACCAACCTCATGAAAGTACCGACCATCGTCTTCTCCCTGCTTGTGACACTTAGTACTACAATGTAACTCCTTTAAAGTGCTAGTTTAGCCAGTGTCTAGCAACCAACCACAAGCATCCCTGACCTGCTGTCTGGTAACTAGATAATGCAAGTCTCAATCATAACCGTTGTACGTTCAAGCAAGTCATCAATCGATAGATTGGATTTAAAGAAAAGGGGTAGCAAATAGAAGGAAGTCTCGTTGATGAAATAAGTAGACGCCTTCGTGAAACCCAACTTCAAGCTCAAGTAAGGGATACCAAATCAACTTCGTGATCACTTGTCATCGAAATCCGAATCTTTAGCCGTTTGACGTTGTAGTGAATCTTATTCGGATCGTTTGTAGTGTTATGTATCGTGTTTGTCGTGTTGTTGAAATCAATTAATGTTCACGAGATTTTACAAATCTTTGATTAAAACCGAGAAAAGAATCGTATCTTTCGCGGGATTTTATAAAATCAAGAAGAAACCGTAAAACAAAAATGAATTGATGTTGAAATCGTTGTTATCATTGAAGAACTTGAACTTTTGTAATTGATTCGTGAACTTAAAAGGACAAACGGTGAAAGATTTTGATGAAAAAGGACTAACTGTGAAACTACCTTTCAACAAAGAGTATTAATTATGCAACAAGGACTAATGGTGAAATTGGTCTTGAAACACAAGGGCTGCATGTGCCAATTTGTGAAACTTGGTAATTAATGCAACATTTCCCACCAAAAATTATCTCATTCGTGTTTAAAAAAAAATGAAATGAACCGATTGAATTTTTTTGATCTTTTAAACTTGCTCGGTTATCGTCGGTGAGAAGTGAATATACCACGATGATCAAAACGATGACACGATCACAACGGTGTATGTCTTAAGTCCCGTCGTTTAACGTCACTTGAAACCGAAAAACCGAAAATTTGTTAAAACGTTTAAGTTTTTGTTCTCGTTCGGTTCCTACTAGCTTTACTAGTTCGGTTCTTGTAAGACAAATACTAGATCGGTGCTTTGAATTTGAACTTCGTTCGGTTACCTTGTTATTGTAGCTCGTTTGGTTCTAGTGGCAGGGTACTCATTCGGTTCTTTGTTATTGTAGCTCGTTCGGTTCTAGTGGCAGGGTACTCGTTCAGTTCTTTGTTATTGTAGCTCGTTCGATGGTCTTTGAAATGTTACTCGATCGGTTCTCAAGTGGTGTTGCTAGTTCGGCTCTTCCTTGAAGAAACTAGATCGGTGGTCCTTACTCGTTTGGTTGTCCTCTTTCGTCCTTGTTACTAGAATATGGGATCGTTGTCTCTTTTTTTTTCTCAAACCGTATGGACTACAAAATAAGCAAGCAAGCTAACCAAAAGCTTAAGAGTAAGCTCGTTGTACCACAAATAAGCTACGAAAGATAGCAAAAAAATGATCTAAATGGAAAGCAACTCAAATAAGAAAAATGCATCCATATTTGACCAAACTAAAAACGCACCCTTAATTGTTGACAAACGAAAACCGCACCCATATATGACCAA
>BQNB010149242.1:0-13083 GCA_026074375.1 Tanacetum coccineum | reverse complement strand
TTAGTATAAATACATAGCCAATCTTCATTATGTAATCACAAAAACACAATCAATAATATATTATCTTTGCTATTTTACAGCTACTGGAAATTGAAGGTGTAGACATTTGCTTATGCTGTAAAAAATGCAATTAGACACCAAAGAGTAATAACCAGTTCCAAGATAATGATTGATTTGAAGTGTCAAATAAATGTGTTCTAATTAGGGGTTTAGGTTTCATATTGAAAACTGATATCCAAATATTTCTAACTGCTTGTGTGCTAAAAACTAAGCAGATTAATGCAGAAAGAATAAGCAATCGCAATCACCTTCCAGATAAGCATAAGCACTTTGAAATAGGCAACTCCTATCTACTTTTTGATAACAAATTTTCTTTGTACAACAACATACCCAATCCCGCCGGGTAGGGGTGTCACGGTTTGGTTTGGGTCGGTTTTTGGCTAAAACCGAAACCGAACCGAAATATTCGGTTTTTATAAAACCAAAAACCAATACCGCTTGGTTTTTGGCGATTCGGTTTTTTTAGTTTCTCAGTTTTTGCGGTTCGGTTTTTCAGTTTTTTCGGTTTCAAACCGTTTAAATTTGGTTTTTGCTAATTTATATTAATAAACTTGTTTTACGTAGAAAATTGGTTTTTTTTTATTTTTTTGTCAATATGAGCCTAATAATGTTTACACAAAATTTTACAATTATACACATATAAATGAGAGACATACACATGCATGTGAAAATACACATAGTATGATCATTGTCATTGTAACGACATATTGTCAAGTAAACACACGTACAAGACAAACATATATATAAACATTACGATAATATATATTATAATAATTTCATCCATAAAATAAATATAAATTTAAAATTTTTAGTTATCATTTATTTGTTTATATTATATTAATTATATATTATTATAAAACTGGTTTGGTTCGGTTCGGTTTTTACGGTTCGGTTTTTGAACAAAAACCGAAACCGAACCTAAATTTTTCGGTTTTTGAAAAATTAAAAACCGAACCATCGGTTTCTAGTTTCGGTTGGTTTTTTCGGTTCGTTTTTTTCGGTTTTTGGTTAGGTTTCGGTTTTTTCGGTTTCTTCTGCTCACCCCTACCGCCGGGGTGAGGTATGGGTAAACAACTTTTCTTTGTCTAGACACTTCAAAATTGTTTCCACTAATTATGTATATTTACATGTTAATTTTATGGTTTTTATGTTAATTACAGTGGAAAAAAGGTTATTATGAAACAGTTGGGTGAGGTACAAAGATAATCATATGGTGATTACTTGGTGACTGACCTAGAGGTCAGTTTATGCCATTTACTCTTGTGTTTTATAGCGATATGACCTCCTGATTAGAGGTGGCAAAAGGATGGGAAAATGCTTGGATTGCTACTGCAGGTTAAAGCCACACTGGATTGCTGAATCTTTTGTATATAAAATTAGCATGCCAAACATGATTACAAGATTTTTGCTCTCCTCTACACAACACCTTTGCGTGACATTTAACCCATATGGACGCCCGTTCTTCTAATTAAATTATTGGTTTAGTTGACACACACACACAGGTTACTTCATATTTCACGATCATGAAAAAAATGAAGATAGTAAAGGGTTATAGAGTGTAATGTTGTTGATATTGTGCTTACCAATTATAGCTTCATCCCAAATTCTTTCCGATATAAAGGTATAGGCTCTTTTCCGTAACTTGAAATATTATGTGAAATAGTATAATCAGCAAACCATATACTTCATTTGTGTGATTTCATTAAAAAAACATATTATGTAGATAAAATAGAAGACAAATGTGAATTTGAAGATTCTATTTTAAGGGATGTTGGGCTTATGTTTGTGATTTCTTCTTCTGGTGCAACATGAATGAATAAAACTTGGCACACTATAACTAAAGCTATCATTTTTATCAAGGGTGTTTGGTAATACTGAATAAATCTTGAGAATTTTTACTAAGAAATTTATCATTTTCAAGTAATAAGCCAATGGGATAGTAATTGTGTAGGTTAAGATCCAAGCCGAGGTATGCCATGTGGTTGTATAATATTAAGCCTTTAAATTGTATCTAAACTCTTTCCAAAAAAAATTGAACGCTACTACTCTGTCCAATTTTCATGGAACACGCGTTATAACTACTTTCGTGTTCTAATTACAGATTTTGCTGACGATGAGCATGCACTGTTCCTTTGTTATACTTATGTGTTATTTATTTTACCCTGCTTGATCTAATTGAATGGATACTTCTATGCGTTGGCATAATTGTCTGTGTGTAATCACTTCTGTTTGCAAAATAAGCTTTACAGTTGCGAACATAGAAGTCAATAAGTGCAAATACTTTGAGCTTTTTTTCTACCTCCAATGACTTCATAGGAAATTTTTTATTAGTACATGATTTTGAAGCATTTATTTCATTTTAAAATGTTTCAAGTATCCTCCAGTCCTAATAAAGAGAAGGCTCATTAGGTTCTGGATCTCGCCTTGATCAGGACATGGCTCTTCAAACCATAAAAAGGTTCATTTTTTATTTGAAAGGACGAAAGACTCCTAGATGAAACACATGCGGATTGATAAGTTGTTGATTGTTTGCATCAGTCTTATAGACTCCTATTTGATGACAAGTTAAATTTTTTTGATATATGGTTGTTAACGTGAGGGATGAGTTGGAGTTAAGCTTTTTTTGTAAGGGATTGGTCTGGTAAATATCTTTACAACAACTGAGATTTTGAATAATTGAGGAGGTTCTTCGTTGGGTAGTGTTTCAAATGTGTTATGGCAAGCGTCGTTGTGGGTTACTCGGGTATTTTATTTGTAAAAATAGAAATGTGAAGGTATTCAAAGGAAATTGTGATTCAACTATTAGAATATTCTATGAATTACAACTAAGGTCTTTTGTATGGATTAACATATTAAAGATGTTAAATTTTCGTTGCAAAAAAATGGATTGAGAGGCCAAGTGTTCGACTTACTGGAAGTTACTGAGTATTTCGTGCATGTGGTTCCTACAAGATCATGTTGATGCAGCAGGAAGTGGTTATTCAGATGGGTAAATGGCGTGTCTGGCTTTTTGAGTGTGGTGTGATCGAAAGTCTTTTGCAGGCTTATGCTGGTCCAGATATCTTGCATATCTCATGTGAGATTGGGCTTTGACCTTGCGTACTATTATCGGGTTTGCAAGTATTTGTATTTTGTTTTAGTTGAGGTAGTGCAGTGATAGTTTGTATATCAAATGTACCTTGTGTGGTGTTTAGCAACTGTTGTAGACATGCTGATTCTTTTTAATTTCGTTAATATTATTTCTTGCTTTTCAGTAACAAATAAAAAAACTGAGATAATTTTTTTTCCAAGAAATTCATGCAACAAAAAAGGGTACATTTGCTAAGAATGCATCGTATCATACCTATTTAAAGAGGGATATATGATAATCAATGATTTGCAACGTAATAAAACAAGAAAAGACGTAATACTATAAAAGCATTTGAAAAATGTCAAAAAACATGTTTACTTAAGATTTACTATTTTTAATACAACAAGAAAAGTCGTATGGGAAACATCCATATGTATGTATTTTTAACCAATAATGCTATATAATTAAAAAAAATAAAAAAAATCTCGTGCGTGCACGGGCATTATAACTAGTAATAATAATAATAATTAAGTGGAGCATACCTAATAACGAATTTTTTTTTGAAATACGAAAGTCCTCACTTTTCGTTTTCCTTTACCAGATAAAAGATTACATAATATATGATCGTGATAAGCTGAACACAGTAAGCTGTTTTGATTGAGTACCCAGATTAAAGTAGTTTATTACCCAAACAAATTATGTTAACAACTTATTAAAGTGAACCTATTTGAAAAAGAGATGGTTGATATACCACAATAAGCAGATGGCCTTTCAAATAAGCAAACCCCAAAATATAATTGATGATTTATCAAAAGATAAACCAAAACTAATGCTTTTTAAGCAATATATTACCTTTGAGCCAAACTTTTTTTTACTTCCATGTTTCTTGTTTCTTAGGCCTGTAACATTCCGTCAAACACATTGTGAGCATTAATTATTTTAGATAAACTACACTAATTTTGACAATAACCAATCAACTTGATTTAGATAAACTATTTTTGAAGAACTAATTAAATCTTACCATGAATTATAATCACAAAATGCTTTTAATTTTCTCAATGAACAGATATTAGAAGGGCAGTCGTGAAGACGATGTCGCGTGCTTCGCCGAAAAACCCATACTTTCGACGATGCCGGTGGTTGTTTTTTCATTTTGGGAAGTGAGCGGTGGAAAGAGTATAAAGCACACACATAATGAGGGTGGTGTGTTTTTGATGATTCATCAAAAGAGGGTTAGTATATTTTATGACATATGTCTCCTCCTTCTTAGATCAAATTGTTTAATAATTTATTATTGTTCATAGATTGTGAGAGAGATCATTGTTCATAAAATTAATTTATTATAATAAAAAATGGGCCTGTGAGTGGGAGGACAACTCAGCATATGTATAATAGTTATAATATCCTAACATGTGATAACCCTAAATGCACGCATCTCTTATCACATGTGCAATCAACACTCATTTTCATTCTCCTAAGTCATATCCCTCCATAACCACTATATCCTTTTGTTACTTTCTGGCAAAAGACTCACAACACACTACAAAACCATTACCAAAGAAACCCATAGACCGGTACCCAACAAACGTTTTGAAATGTAGTGACTGGAAGACAACGGTGGCGGCTGGAGGATGACCGCCAGAGAAGATGGTGTAGCAAGGAGGTAGCAAAGAGCAAAAGAGTGAAGTATATCCATACAAGTTAAAGATATGAAGAATGTAGTAGACATAGTCATTCAGATAACTCATGTACCTCTTACTCAATAAGATGGTGTAAGCTCTTACCATGTTTAAAAAAGAAGAGAAAAACAAACACCTTATGATCTGACCAGTCAGATTTAGAAATCATTTAAAATGTTTTTTTAAAAACAAACAATACCTAACATAAAAAGAAAAGGCACGTGATTACTTGTATTTTTGTAAGCAAAGTAAAAGGTATGAACTTATATTATGCACTTAACAACTTAAGTAGTATGTGTTCAAAAAAAAACTTAAGGAGTAGTATCGAGTATATGTATCACTCTAAGAGCATCCATAATGGGTCAAGCTATGAAAAGTTTTTTACTATTCAAAAAAGTGATTGGGAGGAGTTTTTGCCATTGTATCAAAAGCTTTTTGCAAAGACTTTGTAAACTACAAGTCTTTTATAAAAGCTTTAGTAGTTAAATGGGTAATGCATTGAATGCATTGTAGATGCTCTAATGTTTTGGTTCACATCTCTTTAACGACCAGTTCTAAAGCCCATTAGAGTTGCAACCAAAGGCCAGTCCATCTATTATTACGGTTTTTAAAACTAATTTTCATTTTGAAGAAACAAAAGCTGGAATAGCTCAGTTGGTTAGAGCGTGTGGCTGTTAACCACAAGGTCGGAGGTTCAAGCCCTCCTTCTAGCGTTTTTTACATTCATATATCTGTCTTTGTTTTTTCATTTTTCATTTTTACATCTCGTGATTCTAGAATATGTTAACTCTACTGTTAAACTGCCTATATGTGGGTCTGAAATTTACCCGTTATATGTTAACTCTCCTGTTAAGCTGCCTACATGTGGGTCTGAAACTTTCCCCATGTGATGGGGAGAACCTCATTCATTGACGATTAAGTGACACGTAAGGTTGAATATTCGTATAACTTGCTATGTTTCGCAAAAAGATAAGTAAAACTCAAAAAAGAAAAGAGAAATACATGGTGCATACTTGATACATGCAAGTTGCATGGCAACAAAGACCATAAAGATTATTTGCACGTTGTTGATGTTAACAGTGTGTTAATACTAGCTAGAGAAACAACACTAGCTTTGTGATTCTATAATTTTTTGGGCTAATGTTTTTTTTTTAGAACGGCTTGTTAGTGATTCAGGTCCAGCAGTGACATTCAATTGGGCAATATGTTGTACCCTGAACCCGCCTGTACTTCCTCATATTCCACCTGAAGGGGTAAAAGTCCCGGGTGGGACTCGAACTCGAGACCTCCCCTAGCCAAACATCCACTCCCCAAGCCCTTAAGGAATCTTGATGGCCAAATAAGCTAGCCCAGTTGGTTTTTTGGGCTAATGTTTTACATGGAAAAAATTGCAAGATGCTAGACCTAATCAATTCATGGTTGAAAAAAATGTTTTATGTTTGAAAAATGAATGGTCCCAAGTCCCAACTTTGAAACTCAATCAGAAACCCAACTTCTGATCATTAGCTTAATGCTGTTTAATAATTTGGAAACGGAGAGATTATTGTATATCAAACGAAATTAACGATAAATGACAATGAATCACATTACACATTTATTACAGCCATTTTACTTTAGGGGGTTTGGTAGCACTTTATTAAATACGTACTAGTTGTTCTCAATTGACTTCAAATTATGATGTGGTTAGGAATCTAACTTTCGTGCACTTTTGAACTTGAACCATTATTATATGTCATGTTCCGTCAACGTAAATATTCAAACAAGTAGGCTTTTTAATACTAATGCATAAATGATATCCTTTTACGGATTATTTTTTTAACGGCGGCATTATATTAAAACTAGCAAAAGCTAGACAACAAAACAATTACAAGAAAGAGTTATTGTCGATAGGATTTCCTAACCAACCTATCCAAGATAAACGAAAATTTGGAATTCTAGATGAAATCCACAATAACGAATGATGAACAATAAAGTCCTAAATAGTCGCCTTCTTGGGTTTGGACACCGAAAAAATCAAACCTAGCTTTCTTCGTAACTTGACAAGCATCTAACCAAGATATCCATTCCGACAAATTAGATATCTCTGGAATATTCAAATCACACCATCTAGCCAAACGAGCCCAAAGATCTTGAGACATCCCACAAGAGAAAAAAAGGTGGTTCACATTCTCTACACACTCACAACAAACAGGACATAAAAGAGAGGCGACATCGATACCTTTACGATCCATGTTCTTTCCTCATCTGATTGTCAATCAACTTTTTTGTAGCATTCCATGTTCGAATTACTTGCTTGAGGTTTTATAATTTCTTCTTAAAAGAAACCATGCCATTAGTTTTCATACCGTCATAATTTTTCCAAGTGTCAACTACTAAATCATGAAATCCCTCAACGTCCAGCCACGAATGGAAAAAACAAAAAGGGGTCGGCCCATAATCTACCACCGATTCTTTGATCAAAATAGGACGATGATCGGGAACACCTTTCTCCAAAACAATTCCAGTAATATGAGGGAACGCGTCTTGAACACCTTCATTAACCAGAAAACGATCAAGTTTACTCATCTTCGAAGCCCACTTGTCAGACCATGTATATCGAAATCCTCCCAATGGAATATCTATGAGGTTCAAATTCTCAATAAACGAGTTAAACGCATAAGCTTGTCTCTCGTGAAAAACAGAACTGTATCTCTCACCCGCCTCTCGAACCTCATTGAAATCTCCCATAACTATGACATTTCCATCCCAGTTTGCAATTAATCTAGACAACGAAGCCCATAAATTGATTTTCCCCGCCACACTTTGAGGAGCATACACTGCTATAAACATAATGTCTAAACCAGTAGGCATCCAACAACCTTGAACTGCCACAAAGTTATCAACACTTAAAGACTTTGTTTTTGAAACAACACTTTATTCCAAATACATAAAATACCTCCCAATCTACCCCTAAAAGAAATAGAAGCAAAATCAAATTGAGAATTCCCCCATACCTGACGTAAAATCTACATATCTACATGAACCATTTTAGTCTCCTGTAAGGCTAAAAAATTTACATTATGAGTATGACGTAAATTCCTAACCCATCTCCTTTTATTTGAATCACCAAAACCTTGCACGTTTATGGAAAGCGTATTCATTTATGCACTCTTTCATACCCATATCCGCAATAATTTTTGTAAGAGTATCTTGACATCCCTCCATATTATATCAAAGATCCATGCCAACCTTAATGATGCCTTCCATCTGTTTAAGAATAGAGATACCGACGTATTTCTTTGGCACTTCGTTATCTTTCGTTTGGGAAGATTGTATGGAAAACCCTTATATTTCTTCAAAACTTCACTATCTCCATCTTATACTAAAAGTTTACTTACATCGCTTAGGTCTGTTTCGGTTCACCCTCTTCTGTTTGTGTGAAGCCCGGTGGATATTTCGGTGTCACCGAACCTTTCACGTTATTACACGCATCAGTCCTTTTCGCAATAAGAGACGCCAAATCAAAAGGGTCACTTTCATTAACCTTTTCACTAGTCACATTAACATCCTGCTGTATATGTTCCCTATTCTGTTGCTCTCCTTTACGGATTTTTATTTTTTTACAATTTTGAAATGAGCCTAATATCCGTTGTTCAAAACCGAGTCTATGAAACTCACAATCTTTTGTCGTCGTAGTTTGATTACGCTAATCTCTGTTATCTCATTACCTCTAGGGGTGTTCATCGGTTCGGTTTTCGGGTTTATGGTTCGTATGGTTGGAGTTTATCGATTTGAAAAAATTTAAAGTAAAACCAGAACCAAATAAACCAAACCAATTATAAAACTGATAAATCCAAACCATACACCAGATTAAAATTCAGTTTGATTTTGGTTAAACTAATAACACCAAATTCAAGTAAACATGACAATATTATTAGAGCATAAATATACCCAAGCCCGGTTTGTGAGTTTATGGCATTTATAGTTTTCACCATTATAAATAATGACCAATAATAAAATTATACCTACGAGTTTTATCAATATCTAACATGGTATGAGAGACAAAACACTAAAACTTCTAAAAAATTTCTCTACACCGCTTTAACCATTATAAATAATGTTCAATAATAATATTATAACGAGTTTTATCAATGTCTAAAAAATATAATCTAAAAATCATAAATAAAAAGCTAAAAGTTCAAATAAAAGTAAGAAATCAAAAGGTATTAAAAAGTGCTCAAGCAAATAAAAAAAGATAGTTTAAAAAACTAAAAAGTTTCACAACTTAAATGAAGTAAATGAAAGTGAAAAAATAATTTTTTCTTCAACAAAAATCTTAAATATTCTTATTAGCTTGAATATTCTATCTTTAAGCATTTTAACTTAGGTGAATATCAAAATTGTTGTTATTTAGGATCATAAGATACTAGCAGGGTACCCGCGCGTTGCTCGAGCCGTCACCAAAATAAAAATGATAAATTGTTTAACCGGAGAATAATAAAAAAATGATCCTAGTCCGACCCGGTTCACCTATTGATACCGGTTCCACTCGGTTATCTCCGATTTGGTTTCAGACGGTTTTTATTGGCTAGTCGAATCGGTGGCGACTCCGATTTCCGGTTAAACCCGTTGGTCTGGTCCGGTTTTTAAAACCATATGTACCATCAACTTAGTAGCATATAAATTGTATGAATTTTTGTGTGCTTTATTAAATTGTAAAATATGTATAATAACATGTATTTTTTATTTTGGGGGTATTTTAAAAATAACATTAATTAGGGTGCTTAATATTTTATATGGACGCGGAACTAAATCTGACGGACAGCGAAACAGAATCAGTTTGATTATATTCTTGTTAAACCATAAATCAAATCAAACATCAATTAAATACTTCTGTTTGGTTTAAAACTAAACCATAAATCAATTAAAATTTTCGGTTCGGTTTTATTTGGTTACGGTCTAGTTTATTTTTCGGCTTGTTCAGTGTCAAACGAAACATTAAGGCTAATGATTTGCGCACTCAAAAAAGTTATTTGCGCACTCAAAAATACAAGCAGTCAGAATGTCAACCCAGTACAAATTTTTAATGCATATATCAAGTGTCCCAATCAATTCTCAAAATGTACAAATCAATTCCAAAAAAACACCCTTAATTACCTCCTTATCTAAATAAATTTTCTCAATTATGAGCATACATCATTTGCCAAAAATATATTAAAACCGTAGAAGGAATCACAAGAAATGAAATCTAATGCTTTCTAGATGTTTATCCTTACACTATTGGCTTCCAAACTTTCTTTAGACCACAAGGTTTGCATTGTGCTATGAGACTAAGTGTTATGATGACCACACACGTGATCGTCACTTCAGCGCCTACTTAGCTTTCTCTCTCCTAGACCGCACTAAGACCAAATACTCGTAGCAAGGAGACCGCACACATATTCAAAAATAACCCCACAAAAAATAAAATACACACACAAACACTTCCATTTACTCGGTTTGTCGGGTGACAGAGCAAATGAAAAAATAGAGGAGACAGACCGAAAGTTTCGGTCTTCGTCATGGCATGGGACGCGTCTCCCATGGGACACATAGGACGACCGACCGAACCATTCGGTTCCATAACGTTTAGCCTAAGTAAAAGTGCTGTCATTCCAGCATTTTTTTTCTATAACAACAAAACCTATAATTCAGCATAAAATACCCCATTTCAAAAGTTGACGTTATAAGATACATTGACCCACATATAATCCACGGTGTTATTGTCGCGTCATAATAAAAGTTGGTCCGATGGCACGAGGCCTAACAACTGAAAAGTTACTCACTAGTGTATGATCGCATTACTCGTAGCTAGGGGTGAGCACGGTCCAAGGACCGGACCGGACCAGCCAAGACCGGACTGGACCGAAGACCGAATTGGTCTAAAACGCCGGACCGAGGACCGGATCGAAATGGTCCGGTCCGGTCTTCGGTCCAGTCTGATCTGATCCTACATGGCATAATCGCCGGGTTTTTTGTAAGACCGGACCGGACCGAAGACCGAATGTAATGAAAAGCATGGACCGAGGACCGGACCGAAATACATTCGATCTGGTCCGGTCCGGTCCGATCGACGGTCCGTTTTACTCACCCTACTCGTAGCTAACAATAATTAAATATCCAAATTCTATAAAAATCATTCGTTACAAGAAAATAGACGTAGTAACTAAGATTCTAATGACACAATAAAATGTCATTAAATCTAAATTTTTATTGACAATGTTTAAAAAATATAAGTAAAAGTTTTAAATTTTAAGATTTAATAACACCTTTTATAAACAATATGTGTCACAAAAAACAAAAAATCTATACTCACTTTTTAGTATCACTGTAAATATATTTTTCTCTACCAAAATTCTACTTATATTTTTTAAGTGTGAGAGAAACAAATAAGATTTTTAATAGAACTTTTTTTATACTTTTGGTAACACTTTTTAATTTTAACATTTTTATAACTTTTGATGACACCTTTATTATGTGTTAACAACAAGCAGGTATATACTCGCGCTCCGCTACAGGACGTTTGGCAGAGGAACACGGGGTTAGTTCTGTTGCTATTCATAAAAAAATAGACCGATAACTCTAATAGTGCGAGAGGGTATTTCGAAAAAAAAACGAAATAAAAAAAAAGACCGGATCGGGTCGGTCGGCGGGTTCCGGCAGGTCAGCCGGAGTCCGGCGGGTCGGGTCGGGGACCAAGGTGGGTCGACCCGGTGCATTAAATGCACCCGGGTCGGACCGGGCCGGGTCGAGCCGGTGCATTTAATTCAAATGCAATCCTAAGAATAACATGTTATAGGTTTTCAACCCGCGCTCCGCAGCGAAGCGCGGGGTTAATTCGTTTTTGTTGATGTTTCCATTGTAGCAGATGGATGTGGTGGTTCTCTATTTACATTAGAACCCAGAAAAAAAGGGTTCTGATAGAATAGAATTTTAGACAAAAAAAGATTTTCAATGCAACTTTATTTAACTCATCCATTATGATTCGTATGTTATTTGTACATAGTAAATAAATAAAAAGAGCACAATCACACCTTTGTATTCATTTTGGAAGGAACTTTCGTAGAGATATTTTCATAGAAAGCCCACCTAGGGTTATACACGGGAGGCGATATCGGTAGTGAAGATATAGCTTTGTAGGAGTAGTCGATCCTGGTGTTCTCCATTTTCCTCGATTTCTTCGCCTGCGAGCTTTATATTTATCTTGCCTACAAAGATTTGGCGAGCAAATATATAGATCATGCAAGTCTGATATATAAAGGCAGCGTTATAATCATGGTTCTAAAAGGCACGCAAAAGCCTCGCAAAGGCGCGAGGCGTGACCTCCACGCCACGCAATAGACCAAGGCTTGGGCTTAAGGCTTGACGTGAGATGATGAGTGAAAAAACGTGATAAGACGCGATAAAACGTGATGCGTAGAGGCTTTTTTGAATTCAATTTCGATAAAAATCGTATTTTTATATAAAAATGAAAAAGATTACTAGTTTCTTGACTTTATTCTTTATGTATGACACTTTTTGTAACTCAATATATTTGTAATATGATATAAATATATAAATTTATAAATATTTTCATATTTTGTGCCGCCTTAAGTCAAGCCTTAAAAACGCCATGACTCGTCATAGCTCGCAAAGGCGTAAGGCTTGGCCATGCCACCGCGCCACACCTCACGCTATTTATAACCTTGGTTATAATACTAAACCGAATTACTTGTTTGAATAAACCAATGTTTCTAGACAATGATGTATAAAAATGCTTCTAAAAAGATTATAAAAAAGGCGTGTAAACAGAAACGCAACCAATGCTTCTACAGAAACGCAACCTCACGCTATTTAATTGTTGTTTACATACCTTTTTTAAATTGTCTATGATGTATAAAAGAATACTTGAGTTATTAAAACGGGTTGTTATGTTTGACAGAATGGGTACACAACTTTGGTGGTGTTTGGAATTGCTTATCTAAATTAGTTACCCCATAATTTGTGAGTTAAAGATGATTTTTATATTAACTTTTACTACGGGAAAACTTCAAATGTCATTATACATCTAATGCCTATGCTTTCTAGAGACATGAATGGCGAAACGTGTTAAACTATTAACATGTTTGATATGAAAAAGAAACTTCAAAAGAAGAGTACAAATGGATTATGTAAACTAAATGTCCTCGAGCGCTTCTATTAAGCAAATGTGGAGAGATATTGTGACCTTACATAGGCGGCACCAATGTTTACCTTGGTGTTCCATAGAAACTGGTT
>BQNB010149236.1:3876-16196 GCA_026074375.1 Tanacetum coccineum | reverse complement strand
TGATGGATGATGTGTACGAGGAGTCTGCGCTAAAGTTTTAAAGAACTTGTATTTTGTTCCATTTTATCAAACTAATCTTCTATGTTTTGGAAAACTTATGTTATGAATTTGGTAACGATCATGTGGGACAAGTGTTTAATTACTCTGAAACTTCTTTAAATGGAACAATGTTTTTAAACGCCTCTTTTCGAGTCGTTTTCTATATCCTTGTGCAATTGAACTATGAATTAACACCCAATGTTGTATATTCCGCTGCGTGAAATTTGGGGGTGTTAGATTAGGCCTCTAGTGTTTGATGATCTAGTTTGTCGATTAGTTTGTATTTTCTTTGTTTATATTCTTAACTGCATCTTGTTGATTCTCTTGGTGATGTCCAAAGGATCAACATGTTGCTTCGGTTGTAAAAGTTGTTAAATAATATATATTCACCTTTTCATAACAAAAAAAAAAACGATTAGCGCTGGTTTGTATGTTACCTACTACAACTGTACAACCCAATGAGTCGAAAAGTTACATCAAAAAAGGGAATGCATGGACAATATGCATACGTCTAGCAAAGAATCTATCTATTTATCAAAAACACAAAATGTGGAACTTGTATGAGTTAAAAATCTTCATGAATGAAGCCGATAAATCTTGTACTTCTATACATTAAGAAGAGATACTCTCGGATCTTAAAAAGCTAAAAGACTGAGAAATGGAGATCTTAAAAAGCTAAAAATTGAGAACTGAAAGTGATGTTTGAACCTGATGTAGAAAGTGAAGTGTAGAGGAATCTACGAGGACACAAAGTGACAGTTTGGAAAGCTATTTTCTTCATGTGGAGTACACTTTGTGAGGTTTTCAAATCTGCATATCTTTATGCTGATAGAAAAGAGATATCCACTTACACCTGCTACAATCACACACATGCTAAATAAAAATCTTCAAGCTGACTATTGTAATGAAATGTGTTATCAACTTCTCAACCTCATGATAAAACAACAAAAGAAGAAATATAGTGTTTGGATACATCCTTCTAGTGAAGATAAAGCTTTTAATCAAGAAACTTAAAGATTCAGAAGATGAACATCAAGTTTAGGGGAGGATTGTTGGGATTAAAAGACTTCTTAAAGTTGTTGCTGCTAAGGGTTTTGAGTTTATTTCTGCTAAGCATAACTTAGTGTTGTTTATAATCTTGGTGAAAAATATGCTAAGTAGTTAGTACTGTTAGTTACTACTCCTAGTATATATTACTACTGCTAGAGTAAAGTTACAACTGTTAGCATAAAGTTAGTACTGCTAGTGTAACTTAGTACTGCTGATGATGAATGAAGAAAATATTTAAGTTGTTACTACTGCCTTGTTCATAAACAGTTAGTGCTGCTAGTACAAAAGTTAATGCTGCTAGTTACAACTGCTAGAAGAATTTCTACCGTTAGAAGGATAAAGACATAAGAAAGGATAAAGATGAAGATTGTTTATCAAGATTACTTACGGGATAAGTATGAGATATTTTTGTAAAAGATTTGTATAAGTTATTTGTTTAGAAGATCATGATAACTTAGGAAAGTATTGTAAGCCTGTTAGGACTCCTTGGTGTATAAAAGGAGGTCCTAGGGCATAGAGATTGATATGTGTCTTTCATTGTATCAAATCTAGAAAAGTGTTTGTATCATTCGTGCTTTTAAGGTTTGTAACCCTTAACACTATTATGAGGTTAATTTTAATATGAGGTGAAAGTTTGGTAAACTGTTTGTTATTGATCTTATTCATTACTGTTTCATTGAAATTCTTCTTAGTATCATTGACTAGATTCCACATAGTCTTTGATATTCACAATCAAAGTTTCTACTATAGTTGTGTTAGATTTATCTTGCATAACTATACCTTATACAAGCTAAGGGATTAAAGATCTATTCTATTGGGATCAACAGAAAACCAGCTTTTGTCTGTATCGCTATTGATATGTCTAGGAAAACATGATTGTGTAGAAAGGATACCATCGGGTAATAGTCTTCATACTACCTTGCCCCTTATATGGTTGATCATCTTATTATATTTCAAATGCAATTTTAATATATACTCTTAGGGGCCTTGTAATAGTCTTAATAATACCTTACGTGTGGTTGCCTTAATGGCATTATTAAATAGTGGCGGGTTTACGGGGTTCGTGTAATTCGTCATGATTAGGAAATATTACATAGTTCATCACAAGTGTGACAAAGTAACAACACTAGGAGAAGCAATCTAGGGAATAATAAATAATTAAATAAACACAGTCTTTAATTATATTATTTATCACCAGTAGCTTAGTTTATATTTAGTTTAATAGCTAAAACCAACCACCTCTCCAATATATGATTTTACCTGCTTTCATAAAACATAAAAACACAAAAAGAATCTTCTCTCAACCCTTTAGAATTTATGTCTAGATGTGATTCAAAGTCTTCCCATTATTCCCCCCCCATAGAGAATGATAACAACCCTCGAGTCTTGCCTATACTACTACTACAACGATTAGGTACTCTGCCTAGGGAGTTGTAAAACTTCGTGTAGAAGTCTTACGACGACCGCATTAAGTTTTTAGCGCCGCTGTGTGAGGAATAGTTAGGTATTGATCATAGTTTAGCTTAGTTCTAAGTAAGATTTAATTTTCGCATATTAGCTTTCTTGTAGTCTATCTTTTCTTTGTGTTATCTGTTTCGTAACCCTTTCTCGTCAACCACCATGAGAGACGAGAATCCTATCCGCACTCTAGGAGACTACTCCAAACCTAGCCAAGAGGGCTACATGAATACCATCAAGCTCCCTGTAGGGAACAACATGGTACCTCTTCGATCCAACACCATCCGGTAGACACACATTCTGACAGAAAACATGATGTATTATCAAATCATCAAAGCAGATGGAAGTTCTAAGAATTACAAGATTTTTAGTGAGATGCTTGATGATTTTGACAAATAGGATGTGGTAGATCTACACAGGTTGGTATAAGAAAAGTATGAGACAACAAGCCCATAAGGATATGACTTGTTGCTTTGGGGAGATCTAAAGACATTATTTGAGCCTTGTGAGGAAGATGAAATCTGGAGGAATCAACAAGGCTGCAACTTGATAAGCTGGAGATTATTTGACTCATGTGGAGTTCATGTATTGTTAATGGATATGGAATTGCTATTCACATGATGATAGAAAAGAAATATCCTTTTACTCAAGAAATGCTTTCAAGGATGATAAATAGAAGACTAGAAGTTGATCATGAAAGTGAAATGGCATTTGAGCTTCTCAGATTTACAAGATCACAACTTAAGAAGTAGAAGAGTGTTTGGAAGCATCCTCTCAGCACAAATGATTTAATTGGAAGAAACTTGATGATTAACAAGATGAATATCAAGTTTAGGGGAGGATTGTTGGGAATAAAGGCGTCTCAAGTTAATACTGTTGATTGAAGAAACTACTGCTGCTGAAGATTAGAAGAAATAGTTTAAGTCATTAGTACTGCTAATGTAATAGTTAGTACTGCCAGTACAAAGTGTTAGTACTGCCAGTTAATTAGTACTGTTAGTTATGTAGTTAGTACTGTTGGTATAAATAGTTAGTACTGCTAAAGTGATATGCATGAGATATATTAGGAATAGATATGCATTGATCACTTGACGCGTTTTGTAAGCCCATTAGGGTTTCCTTGGTGTATAAAAGGAACCCTAAGGCATAGATCTAGATATCAGTTTTTCATATTAGTATTCATAGTTTGCATAGCAATCATAGTTAGTATTCATAGCTATTTTGTAATTCAAAATAGTATTCAATATATTGAAAGTTTAGTAAAGATCTTGTTTTACTGTTTCATTGTTCTTCTTAGTATTGCAAACTAGATTCCGCATAGTTTGTGATATTCTCAATCTTAGTTTCTACTATAGTTGTCTTGGATCTATCCAATATAACTAAGCTTTAACAAGCTAAGTAAGATCTGTCAAGAAGGGATCAACAAGTGGTATCAGAGCTTGTTGAGAAACTCTGAATAAGAAGAACACTATATCTACACAAGATCTCATAATCAAAGAGAAGATGGAATCACAGTCAGAAACTACCCAAACAGTGTCTGCACTAAAACTTCCTATACTCAAAACAGGAGACTATGATCTATGGAGCATGAGAATGGAGCAATATCTTACTCACACTGATTATGCTCTTTGGGAGGTTATTGTGAATGGTGATGCACCTGCTGTTGCATCAGCTAGTGCTGAAGGTCCTATTCCTCCTAAGACTGCTGAACAAAAACTAGCAAGGAAGAATGAATTGAAAGCAAAAAGCACTCTGTTGTTGGCCATTCCTGATGAACACCTATTGAAGTTTCATGGAATCAAGGATGCAAAGAGCTTATGGGAAGAAATCAAGACCAGGTTTGGAGGCAACCAAGAATCAAAGAAAATACAGAAGACCATTCTGAAGCAGCAATATGAGAATTTCACTGCATCAAGATTTAAAGGACTGGATAAAACCTATGATAGTTTTCAGAAACTCATCAGCCAATTAGAAATTCATGGTGAAATTATCTCTCAGGAGGATGCAAATATGAAGTTGTTGAGAAGTTTACCATCAGCTTGGAATAATATTGCTTTAATAATGAGAAACAAATATGATCTAGACACTTTGAGTATGGATGATTTGTACAACAATTTGAAGGTGTATGAACTAAGATTAAAGGCCAATCAAGCTCATGCTCAAACTCTCAGAATGTGGCTTTTGTATCTTCAAATAACACTAGCAGTACTAATGAAGCAGTTAATACTACTAATGATGTTTCTACTGCTAGTTCACAGGGATAAGCTTCTTCCTCAACTTATGCTGATGATGTCATGTTTTCCTTCTTTGTAATCAATCTAATAGTCCACAGTTAGACAATAAAGATCTGGAACAGATTGATACTGATGATCTTGAAGAGATAGATCTCAAATGGTAGGTGGTCATGATTACCATAAGGGTGAAGATATTCATAAAGAAAACAGGAAGAAATCTGAATTTCAATGGCAAAGAAACTGTTGGCTTTGATAAGACAAAGGTATAATGTTACAACTATCACAAGGGAGGTCACTTTGCCAGAGATTGCAGTTCACCAAGGAATCAGGGGAATAGAATGGAGACAATACAAGAAAGGTTGTACCAGTAGAGACTCCTGCTAATGCCTTGGTTGTTACTGATGGGATGGGTTATGATTGGAGCTATCAAGCTGAAGAAGGACCCACAGACTTTGCTCTAATGGCCCAATCATCTTCAGGTTCATCCAGTTCATCAAGCTCAGATACTGAGGTACATACTTGCTCTAAAGAATGTTTGAAATCTTATCAAACTCTTCAAAAACAATATGATCAACAGCGTGAAGTTCTTTATAAAGATAATCTAGAAATAATAGCTTATCAATTAGGCTTAGAATCATTAGAAGCTAGGATAGTTGTTCATGAAAATAATGAAGCTGTTTATGAAGAAAATATTGCATTTTTAAAATATGATGTCCAAGTTAAAGATATTTCTATCAAAGACCTTAAAAATTAGTTAGAAGATTCTTTAAAAGAGAAAGATGATTTGAAACTTAAACTTGAAAATTTTGAAGAATCATCAAAGAATCTAACTAAACTAATTAATAGTCAAATAAGTGCTAAAGATAAGACTGGTCTTGGTTATGAAAGTCATGTGAATGAGAGTGAAGTACTTGATAATGTGGTTGATAGTGTGTTTGACAGTCATGAAAGTGATGGGGATAATGATCAAGTAAATGATAAGTTTAAAAAGGTTGAGGGATATCATGTTGTTCCCCCTCCCTACACTGGGAAGTTTAAGCCCGCAAGAGCTGACTTACCCTTTGCTGGGTTAGATGATTCTGTCTATAAGTCTAAAGTGAGTGAAACTGATACTAGTAAGGATAGTTTGGATACATTTGCATCTGAAACTAGTAAGGATAGTTTGGAAAAGCCTAAAACTATTAGGCCTAGTGCTCCTATCATTAAAGATTTAGAGTCTGATAGTGATGATGACTGTGTGATTAGACCTTTAATTGAACAGAATAAACCTAGTTATGCTAAAATCAATTTTGTTAAACCAGTTGAAAATACTAGGAAATCTGTTATTGAACAACACACATATAGGCAAGCTAAAAACCTTAGAAAAAGTCAAAATTCTAGGGTTGATAAAAGAAATTGGAATAGGATGATGACTCAGAAACCATGAGATGGTTTTGAGTTTAAGAAGAAAGCTTGTTTTTTATGTAGAAGTCTCAACCATTTAATTAAGGATTGTAACTTTCATGATAATAAAATGGTAGAAAAACCAGTGTTGAATAAAAATGAAAGGGTTACTGGTCAAAGGGAAATTAGACCAGTATGAAACAATGCTCAGAGGGTGAACCACCAAAATAAATTGACTCACCCACATCCTAAAAGGAATTCTATTCTAGCTGCAGTCTTAACAAAGTCTGGACAAGTACCAGTTAATACTGCTAAGCAAAGCTCTCATAGAGCAGCAATATCAGTTAGCACTGCCAGGCGTGTTAATACTTCTGCACAAAGACCAAACGTGAATGATGCATTACCAACAACATATTTTAAAGCACATTTACCTGTAAGAAGGCTTGTTAACCAAAAATCAGCAACTAAAACCAATAATTTTAATGAAAAAGTTAATATTGCCAAGGTTAATAATGTAACTACTGTTGGGCTAAAAGCAGTAGTTAGTGCTGCTGAGGGAAATAAGGAAAATGTTGTTAAGTCCTCAACATGCTGGATTTGGAGACCAACATGAAATGTTATTGACCATAACTCCAAAAATAGTGGATCATACATGCTTAAAAGATTTGACTATGTTGATCTTCAAGGCAGACTCAAGTCAGTAATGGCTTGGGTCCCCAAGAGAAACTAATTCTCTTATTTTGAGTGCAAGGTAATCCACAATATACATTATAGGATCAAGGGATTATTGATAGTGGACGCTCCAGACATATGACTGTGAACAAGTTCTACCTCTTAGATTATCAAGATATTGATGGTGGATTTGTTGCATTTGCAGGAAGTCTTAAAGGAGGTAAAATTACTAGAAAAGGTGAAATTAGAACTGGGAAATTAGACTTTGAATATGTATACTTTGTAAAGGAACTTAAGTTTACTATACTGAAAGAAAGAATAGAACACTAATAAAGGCCAGCTAGGAACTATGCTAGCAGATTTTACTATTACTATACATTTTGGGCTGAAGCAATTAATACTACTTGCTAGGTTCAGAATTAGAGTTTTAAATAACTAATTGCCTCATAACAAGATCCTTATGACTATTTAATTGGTAAACCATCCAAATCTAGATTCATGAGACCTTTTGGGTGTTTGTTACTATCTTGAAATACCTTAATCATCTAGTCAGTTTGAAGGGAAGGTCTGCATGAGGGGTCTTGGTTGGTACTCTGTAAAATAGTAAGGCAATTAGGGTAATTAACACTAGAAACTAGGGAAAGCTTGAAGAGAAAACCTGCATATTAAAATTCTAGAAATAAATCTAATGTTAAGGAATTGGTCTAGAATGGCTCTCTCTTTGATATTGATTCTGACAATAATCTATGAATTAATGAGCAGATAGGCAGGAAATCAAAATAAATGATGATGCAGAGGTATAAGAGTCAAATGCCTAATGCAGGGCAAGTGGACAAGATAACATTGATGCATGAATATACTGTACCATTCTGTGCCGTTACTGATTCACCACTCTCTCCTCACTGTAACTCAGAGGCTCAATGTAAGGATGTGAGGGATGTACCAGGCATAAGGGCATGAAGGTGTAATAAGTAAGTGGAAGTGAGATGTGATCAAGAAAGGACTGATAGCCGTACTCAAGATATTAATACTGTAGGCAAGTAATTAATACTGCCAGTATAATTTAATACTAGTAGTCTAAATTTTAATACTGTTAACGCGCCTTTAATCCAAGTATGCCATCTTTGAGAAGAAACTGGCATATTTAACGTGGATGCATATGATGATGAAGAGTGTGGGTGCAGAGGCTGACATAAACCATTTAGAGACAACCTATAAATGTTAGTCATTTATTCTACACCAGAATCCACAAAGGATCATCTAAAGACAAGATCCATTGGAGACTAAACTTAGCAACTCAAACAAGCGGATATGATCAATTTTTTGAAGGAAGACTACTCATGGTCAGCTTACATTAGCACGTAGCGAAGAACAAATCAAAAGATGTGTAATCAAAACTTGCTTATTTGACTAGAGAGTTTATTCTCTCTTCAAAATGAACCCAAAAAGGTGATTCAAGCTTTGACAGATCCAAGATGGATAGAAGCAATGCAAGAGGAGCTTCTGCAATTTAAACTTCAAAAGGTTTGGACTCTGGTGAATCTTCCTAAAGGTAAAAGGGCTATTGGAACTAAGTGGGTATATAGAAACAAGAAAGACGAGAGAGGTATTGTAGTTAGAAACAAGGAAAGACTGGTGGCACAAGGTTACACCCAAGAAGAAGGAATTGATTATGATGAGGTTTTTGCTCCTATTGCTAGGATAGAAGCAATCAGATTATTTTTGGCCTATACATCATTTATGGGGTTTATTGTGTACCAAATGGATGTGAAGAGTGCCTTTTTATATGGTACTATTGAAAAAGAGGTTTATGTTTGTCAACCTCCTGGTTTTAAAGATCCATAATTCCCTAACAGAGTTTATATGGTAGAAAAAGCCTTATATGGTCTACATCAAGCTCCTAGAGCCTAGTATGAGACCTTGTCTACCTACTTATTAGAAAATGGATTTAGAAGAGGCACTATTATATTCATTAATACGCCGTATTGCTAGAACTGACAATACTGTTCAAAAATAAGAAAATAAAGACTGATAACGTCTAGACAATCAATACGCCGTATGGTATAAAGCGGATACGTTGTATTGATATCTAGGAAGACAGACTCGATAAAATTAAATAACAATCCGGGTTGTCTCCCAGGATGCACTTTTGTTTACAGTGAAGTCTTTAAGTTAGACTTTTCTTCAGCTTCTTTTTCATTCCATCTCATGCACGCTAATGTGCCCGCGTGTGAGCCATTCTTCCGTCTTCGCATTTCGTATGTAATCGGGTCCTAGATTCAAAGCTCCTTTGTAGAACCCCTTAAGCTTTTGGTATGCATGTGAGATTCCATTCTTCTCATCTTTCTCACTTATCTTCAGTAATGGTGGGATTTTGTTGCATTGCTCATTAGTGTGGCGTTTAAACCTCGGATGTGATCGCACCATTTGGTAAGTTACTTCATCATCACTTTTGTAAAGGGTAATTATCCCCTCGAACCGTTTTGTTTTAATTCCAACTTCTCTTAAAAATGGTTCGCCAACAATAACATCGCCCATTCTTTTATCACGATAAGCATCCATATCTTCCAAAACTGCAAAGTCAGTCACAACGAAAAAGGTTCCAACAAAAATAGGCACATTTATTAAGGCTCCTACAACATTATCCCCTTTGTACACCATCTTATTTTTCATTATAGAATTATGAAATTTTTGACATCACATTGACGTACAATAACGGGAAGAAGTTGAGGTGTGTAAATTCAAATCCTATCATGCATGAGAACTTTAAGTTGTGGGCACAGTCTATATGGATCTTCTTATCAGAGTCACAATAACTAGGATAATCATCAATTTCAGTATCAAGTTCGTCATCCCTAGTTCTAAATTCCTCAATTACCTCACCTTCCTCAATGGTGGGCATCAAATCATCTCTTTGATTTCTCCTAAGCTTAAATGGTTCATTTAGATCATTTAATTCAATGTAATCTTCCAAGAAAGGATCTAATGATCTATTTCACACCAGAGTCTCTCCCATAAACCTAGCTTCTAAATCAAGTTCTATTCTTTTCTCCTAAACGTAGCATGTTGACCCTATTAAATAAACTACTCAGCAGTTTAACACGTTTGAAATAATCTTTTCCTTCCCCCAACTCTTAAAGGAAGCTTTCTCTTTAAACATTCATTTGAGAGCACGGGCGGTAGACAAAATGGTTTTCTAAGGATCAAGGGCACTTTGATATTATCGGGCATATTTAGAATTATAAAGTCTACGGGGAAAGTAAATTTACCAATTCTTACTATTACGTTTTTAGCAATTCCTTTTGGATATTTCCACTGTCCTATTATCCCTAATTCCACTGTTAGCACTGTAGTGTGAGCAATTCGCCTAATCCTAAGTTAAGGTAGGTCAAGAGAGGCATAACACTAACACTAGCTCCTAAGTCAACAAGGGGATTATCAAAGCAAACATTATTAATAAAGCAAGGTAAAGTGAAACTCCCTGGGTCTTTCTCCTTTTGGGGTATTTATTCATCGATATGTGAAGCTTTAGAGTAAGCGTCCAAGAATTGTGGTCCATATGATCCTTTCTTTCCATTACAGTAGTAACCATTCAAACGACTTGGAAACAGAATCGTTGTTTGTCTTGTCTTGTACATGAGTATACGGTTCGGTCCAGTGGATACGGCGTATTGGGGAGATCCAATATGACGTATCGGGTGTGAATCAGCTTCAATAGTAGTCGAGATTGACTTGACTTGATCTCTCGGGTTCGTTTCAGCCAAGCTAGATAGACTTCCAAATCCTCTCTTATGTAGTACCTTGCTCATTTGTCCAATTTGTATCTCTAATGTTTTAATTGATGCTCCTTGGTTCCTTATGGCAGCATCCGTTGAAGCTCGGATTTCTTTGATCAAGTTAGAGTTTTCCTCATGTCTTTTTGCTGATTCTCCCATAAATTTGCTCAAGGTATCTTCCATTGATTGCCTTTGTTCTTGGTACGAAGGATTTGCGTTGTTCCTTTGATAGAATCCTGGAGTTGTTGCTCTATATCCCCCACCTTGAAAAGGTCTACCAAATTGCGTGTAGTAAGCTTCTTCTAGGGTTTTTCCTTCTTCTTTTAGTGGGCAATCTTTGGTGTAATGGGGTCCTTTGCATTGTTCACATCCTACTTGAGCAGCATAAACTTTTTTATTTACCTTCTTGATCTCTCTTCCTAGATTGTTTAGTTGTGCTTGTATAGCAGCCAGTCCGTCAGAAGTCTCAGTACTTCTTCCTCTAGTTGTTCCATTGTGCCATTTTTAAGAGTATTCTACCATTTCTTGGATGGCCTTTTTAGCATCGGAAGCTCTCTTAGTTGGAACGGCACCTCTTGAGTTAAGAATCTGTCATGTTGGAACATCCAACCCATTGTAGAAGAAAATTACCTCCTGCATCTCAGTCAAATAATGTTGAGGACACTTCATCAAGAGTTCTTTAAAGCGTTCCCATGCTTGATAAAGGGTTTCATCTGGTTCTTGCTGAAAGTTGTTGATTTCCTCCATTTTCTATGCAGTTCGACCAGGTGGGCAATACTTGTTCAAAAACTTAGTTTTAAGATCTTCCCAAGTTTTGATCGAACTAGTTGGTTCGTTTCTTAGCCAACGACTTGCGGCTCCAGTTAAAGATATAAGGAAGACTCAGAGCATTAGTTGATCCTCAGTGATGTTAGGAACATGGAATAAGTCAATGATTTCGAGAACTTTCTCAATGTGTTCGTTCGCATCCTCATTATCTGTACCGCTAAATGTGTTTTCTCGAAGCTCCTTAAGAAATTGACCTTTCCATTCAAAATTATCTTTTTCCTCAATCTTAGGCCTAGCAACTCCCGATCCATAGTCCGTTCGGGTCTTGCTCATGTATTGCTCCATGGTTTCTGCCATTGCTTTCGCTTCTTCTTCCTCCGAGTATTCTTGGTCAGAAAATAAATTGAAATCAGGTGATCTTAATTCGTCAAGACTTCATGTCTTAAAGTGTCTCCTAGATGATCGAAATTCTCGTTCAGGTTTTTTGTAAGGTGTGAATAGTTCGTTTGTTGAACTCCTTGTCATGCACTACCTGTAACAAGGGATAAACAATAAGTAGGATTTGCTCTGAAAAAAATTTAGCACGAAAATCAAATAGGAAAACCAAGATTTTTGTTTCTGTTCCAGATGATCGATGCGCCGTATCCAATGGGAGTGGATACGCCATATTAATCAGTTGAATGAATATGCTGTATTGGATAGAAAGTTGGATACGCCATATCCGATGGAAGTGGATACGCCATATTCAGCTATCGACCCGAACAGTGTATTGAGAAAAACAATTAAATACGCAAACAATTAAACACAAATATATACAAGCAAACAATTAAAGACAAATATACAATATTTACAGAATATACAAGAATAAGGATTAGATCTAATCTAATGTTAAAAACCAAAATATCAAATAAAAATCAAGATTAATTTTCACTCCCCGGCA
>BQNB010149234.1:3908-14107 GCA_026074375.1 Tanacetum coccineum | reverse complement strand
TCTAATAGCCTTTGGTTGTTTTGCGAGTTCGTTTCGTTAGTGTTTTTCTGTTCCTTTTCGTTCTTTGTTTGTTGGATCGTTTTTGCGTGTATATCGTCTGCTAGTTTCTTTCTAGCCCTTTTTTAATAAAATTCCATTTGCCGTTCAAAAAAAATAAAATAAAATAAAATAATTTAAAAAAAAATTTACAAATCTATTGCTACTATAGCCTCTATGTAATCTTTCTATCTAGCTTCTGCTAGCTTTTTATTATATCCGTCGTTCAAAAAAAAAATCTACAAATCTATGATTTCAAAAAAATATACAAGTAATGTTTTATTTTTTATAAATAAACTAAAAGTTGGTCAAACTACATGTCTACGCATTATAAAAGGACATAAAAGCTATAAGACAAACTACACTTCTACACATTGACACAATAAGTATAAGACAAAACAAAAAGTACACTATATATATACCAATGTAAATCATCTTCCTCATTTAGCCATTTTACATTTTCTTTCATCTTTTTAAAAAAATCAAAACTGTAAAACAAGTTTCCATCCTATTCTTGCTCATTTTCTTTGCACTTCTACGAACCACATGTAACACTATCAAAGAGCCAACAATTTCTAGAAAAAAAACATACATTTCGTCGGCTTGGATCATGTGTGGCACGTGACAACGTAGCCCGTACCTAGATCCGCCCTTAGTGTGCATGCCTATGGCACTAGTTTACTCTTTATGTACAATGAACACATTGTTAGTTACCCCTTAATTTATACTATTACACATTTTTGAATTTAAGACGATCTCGGCAGTTTTGACCACACTTTTCACTGTTTCTAATTTTAAAGCAATAGGTAGCAATGTAGCTACAGTGTGGGCCATAAAAGACCAAAAAAATGTAGTCTTAAAAATTTGGGCCGCTCGATTAGTTTTTTTTATTTTTTAAATTTGTTGGCACAAAATAGGGAGGAAAAAAATGTACAAAAAGTAACGTCTCCATTAGTTAATATAATATCCGCTTGTTTGGTTAAACATTTACGAATAATTGATTATAACAGGCCCAAAAAATTTGTGCCGGCCCAATTAGTTTTTTTTTTTAATTTTGTCGGAACAAAATAGGGAGGAAAACTGGTTAAAAAGTACGAGCATTTAGATAAAAAATTATAAGCGGTAACATTTCTGAATTGACTATACTGAAAAAATAAACTCGCACTATTAAATATGAAGGGCAAAAAAAGCCCAAAAAATTTAGCACAAAAAATTGGGTCGGCCCAATTAGTTTTTTTTTTTTAAATTTGTTGGCACGAAATAGGGAGGAAAAAAATGTTACAAAAGTACCGACGCATTCAGATAAAAAAATATCCGCGGTAACATTTCCGAATTGACTTAAACAGGCCCAAAAAATTTGCGGCCGGCCCAATTTATAAAAATACCGCGGTAAACATTACGAATTGACTATTACTGAAAATGTAAACCCGCTATATTATATATGAGACGACAAAATAAACTCGCACAAAATTAAAAGGAATAAAAGAATTATATGACACGCAAAACGCTCGGCGGAAAATTAGGCGCCCCGCAGTAACGTGCAGGAAAAAAATAAGCTTAATACTCTAAAACTTAAAAAAGAAGCGCGAAAAAAAAAAATAAAAATAAATAATAACACATTTCACAGTTAAACTACGTCGTCATTTTTGACACTTGCTTCAGTTGCTTTATAAATATGAACAGTGCTACATTTAGCAGCTAACAGTACCCGGGGCCCAATGGGCTCGGTTACTGTTCATCGGCAAAAAAAAAAACTTTATTATCCCCTTCTCTTTTTGGCCAAAAATAAGAAAAAAAAATTTACAGGAAGTACTCTCATCTTTAACTATTTACGACTTTCTATCGGCCTGGGCAAAAAAAAAAACGCGCGATTGTCATTTTATATAAGAACAAAAACAAACTATTAAACAAGAGACCGAAAAAATAAACCCACTCAAAAAAAAAAATTAATGCCCCACAACAACGCGCGAAAAATTATCGCCCACAGCAACGCGCGGTTAATCTTGCTTGTTCTGACCAATTTACAGGTAGTTAAATGTGTGTGTGTAATTGGGTATATTATATTTAGCTAGTTTGTTAAAATGAAAATGAAATATAAAAGTCGGCAAAGTTCAGCTTAATAAATTCATAAAACCTCTCAGAATCATTATCAATAAAATTCTCAGAATTACTAATAATAGTGCTTATATATCACCGACTAGGCGGGCTAGCGTCCTTATAAACACTTGACGAATTATGAGTAGTACATACATAAATAATGAATTTACGGGAAAAATATTATAAACACAATAGTTTAAAAAAGTAATGTCTCTCAAACCATTTTGAAGTGTACAAATTGTGTATGCAGCTATATAGAGGTCTAAAGCCT
Source organism: Tanacetum coccineum (assembly GCA_026074375.1). Lineage (NCBI taxonomy): Eukaryota > Viridiplantae > Streptophyta > Magnoliopsida > Asterales > Asteraceae > Tanacetum > Tanacetum coccineum. The sequence goes on along the minus strand of BQNB010149234.1, from coordinate 11,703 downwards.
TCGCATTTGCTTTGAACATCATGCTACTAACAGCATTTGCGCTGTACGATACTCAAGAATTTCCTATAAAGACATCACACCATCAACTCTATTATTCGGATGAAAATAAAATGCATGTAACTTAGTTCATAGATCACGAGGGTTCTTAATTAATACATCTACTTCAGTTCATATCATAAAAATTGCAACAATATTATTTTTGCAAGCAACATAACACCACCATGCAGCATCTTTTTTGTTGCATCTTTTTCTCAACTTCAAAACTGCTAAAGGTATCTTTTTATATTAAGCAAATTATGACATGTAAGATAAAATATCTATAGTAGTCTCTAGAAGTGAAAGACTTCAATTATGATATTTAAATACAAGAGTGTCAATTTTGGAAACTTAAAAGCTAAATGTTGAGAAAGAAATTCAAGCCATACTCAGCTAGCTAGTATGAAAACAGATTAGGATTGTGCCTACAAAATCGGGCCAGAAATGAGAGATAATAGGGAACCCAAAAGGGGCCATGAACTTGGGGCTATGAAGTTACTTTAAGTGCTATCTTTGCCTAAACTGTTGTGTTATGAAAGCAACAGGAAAAGACCTATTGTTGAATGACAGTTTGGTCCCTCTTGGTATATATACGATTTCTCATACTTGTATAACTAATGACAGTTTGGGTACAGGTCTTATGCAGCGATCACGATATAGAATCCTAAAAGGTTAATGAAATTTCATCTACCTTCTAAGGTTAAAGTAGTTATAGAATTAAAGAAAACTAACATGGAAGAAATATAAATCAAATCATTTACAAAACTGCTCATAGTTTCACACCAAATATATAACAGTTTAGAGAGAAAACTAAAAGACTTGCATCATACACACAATTATTTTGTACATTATCTTACGGGTTTACTTAGGAGTGTTGTAAAGATTGGAACGTTTGGACCTTTGAATAATAGTCTAAATCTCACATGGTTCCATTATGCGTGGTTAAAAATCCACGGCATATTACATTACAAAGTTTATGAAATGTGTGTGATTGTGCTATGAAGTAACACCCATATATGTTCCGCTGCGTTGTCCCGAAAATGGGGGTGTTACATAACCGGTCAACTTTGTTGTTGTCATATTAAAAAACAAAATTATCCCTAATGTTAGATGATGTAGATGGAGGATTGCTTGATTTAGTCGCGAGTTCACCTTTTAGTACCTTGATATTATGCATACATAAGTTAAAAATTCATTCAACCACCTTTCAACGGCCCACAAAATAATGTTGTCCATAAAGGTTCTCTATAAAAGTTTAGCTTATCTGATATTGGACATTTTAATCAGTTAGAGCCTCAACGTTCTTAGGAAATACATCATAACAATGAATATCTTACAAAACTGGTTCAAATTGTAACATAAGAGCCAAGATCCTATAATTTGAAAAATGGGTATACAAAAAACTAACTTTAAGGTAAACAGAAAATTACCTGCAACATGTTTTAGCCATGATTATGTGTATGGACTAAGAGCTTCATTCCATTGTAAGATACAATCATTTGATTTAATCATTCTCTTAATGGAGTTCAACATTAATTTAAGACTTTGAGTGTACAAATTTCATAAATAAAACACAATGTTTCTTATTTCTTAGAAGATTCACTTATCAATGTTCTTTACCAATGCAGGCCATGGTGGTATTAATATTTGTTATCTTCCATGATTAAATGGAAACATGTAACAATATTTTGCCATTTAATCAACATACGGACTTGTTGTACGAAAGGCAATGCAAGAATAAATAGCAACACATAATGAAATTGAGCCAAATAAAGAGTTTAGTGAAAAGTTGCAAGGACTAAATGAAGGCTTACAAAGAGTTATCCTACAAGGTAGCTATTTCAGGATGATCATGATATCTACTCACAAGCTTCATAGGTGAAAAAGCATACTTGTCACAGAAAAAATGGTATGTGAACGACGACATTGGCCAAAACTAATAGTTGACTGTAAAGAGATAACTCGGACCTGAAGACATTCCACTTGCGTGTCTGTAATTTTCCAGGGAGTACAACACTACTTTAACCTTGTTCTGCCAACATACAACACAGGCATATATTAGATTAAAACAGATAGTTAATGTTAGGATTTATGTTTTAGTAAGTTAGTACCGACAATACAAATAGTTAGTACTGTTAGTTATAGTTAGTACCGACAGCTACGATAGACTTTTCGCCCTACTCCCCTCCTTGAGTACTCCACTGCGAGATTTTACTATGTCAACAGCTCCATTTAGCAGGAGAAAACCGTTTACACGGGGCTTACTTTCTTTTCCTACACTAAGATAGATGTTCGGAGTTCCTATCTTAGCTAGAACCAATCTAAGATTCCCACTAAGTCTTTTATACACCATAAGTTATATACTCTTTGGATTGAACACAAATCCATTAACAAATTAGGTCATCAATTTACACTATTGGATCTTCACACACAATCCAATTTACACACACCTCAAAGAAAAATATAATGATGATTTGTGATCTTGTTGGAGGAGGAAAAGGATCATTTATAACAATTCATTTCTAGATGATTACGATTGTTCTTTCTTTCACTTGATTAGAAGATGGGAGAAAGAGAGAAATAATTCCTTGACAACAAGATTCAAGATATTTTAGTGATCTAGATATTTGTTTGAGAAAGAAAGAAAGAAGAGATAAAAGTAGATCTGAGAAAATTCGTGGTAAGAGGTTCTGTTTTTCAGATGGGGTGGCCTAGTATTTATAGGAGACAAAAAGAGCCGTTACTCTGCTGGCGGTCCCGGCGGTCCCTAATATATTAGGGGGCCGCCAGGCCTATAAGGGGGCACCGTAGAGTCGACCTCTTTTTGTCTTTTAGTGGGGAAGGTGATATCTGTTTTGAAACCCTTCCATTTTGGGGGGAATATTTGATTTCAATTATTTATTAATAAAACAGTTCTTTATGAATAAATATTTTGTGTATTATTTTTGTAAATACACTTTGTTTAGAAATGTAGGTTTAGAAAAATAATTTTTGTCACTAATTCATGTTTAATGATTTCTTTTATCCATACCTAAGGTGATTAATCTTAGAAATAAAATTTTACGATTAGTAATTTATAAACGTTTAATTTTATCGTAAAAGTTTTTACATTTTGTTATTATCAAAACATCGAGAGGTTAAAAAATATAAATAACGTTTTTAGACATTATTTGTATTAACAATCTCCCCTTTTTTGATGATGACAAAATATAAACTCATTTAGTATAAAATTAGAAGTTTATAAATTACTAATGAGTTTAATTCCATTTCTCCCCCTTTTTCTCGAATCCAAAAAGGTTGATCGTCGAATTGTAGTAGAGAGAAAGAAATCGACGATTGAAGACTCCCCCTTGATGTAAGCTCCCCCTTGTTCGGGGCACCAAGGGATCGATCTTACGATAATTTGTTTGCTACAAAACAAAGTTAGAAGTACAAGTGCAAACCAACATAGCATGACAAATATCTCAAGAGTATATCCACATTTTAGAAACTCATAAATAAAGTGCATTCAATTTTCTAGAAAGATCATATATATCCATATAGGACGATATATGATGATACAACATAAGATAATCATAACATGACAAAACATATTAAAGCATAGGTGAACATGAATCTAAAATTCATTTATCCTAAGAAAACTCTAATGATTCTAGTCATGACTTTTAAAAAAATGTCTTCTGGGTTATCCATTATTAGGTCATATGAATAAGGGTCTATGGTTGAGGTGGGAAAATAAGTTCTGAATGGCGGTGGTTATGAGTTACTCCAAGATGACTTGTTAGCCCACTCTATGGCCCATTTAGGGGCACCAAACTCTTGTATAAATACCCCTTTCTAGCCAAGGGAAAGTGTTAGATGTTCATTTTATAACAAACACACACTAAGTGATTTTCTCTTTATAGAACTCCCACTTTCTCTCTCTAGACAATTTGGCCAAACATTAATCCTAGTCTTGTGTTATGATATCCAATATACTACAATATCCAATGAAGGAATGCTTTGGAGAGGTTGAGGATTAGATGGCCTAGGAGGAACATCCATTAAGTTTTGAAGAAAAAGATTTTGAGGTTGAGGAGAGGTTGGTTCATTTGTAGGATGTGGTGACACTTGTAGCTTTGATTGAAAGGAAGATGAGGTGTTTTCATGACTTGAGGTGGTTTCTTTGGTTGATGTGGTTTTGGATGGTGCATTTGGAGGAGTTAGAGAAGAAGAGGTTGTTGTGGGAGATGGTGTGAAGAGGTTTTCATTGTCACTAGTTATGTCAACAAATAGTTGCTTTAGTGGTATAATTGTTAGTTTGATTTTCTTGAACCCATGGGAAGAAGAGGCTTGTGTATCCATGGAAGTTTGAGGTGAAAGAGAATGTGAGTGGTGAAGAGATAGAGAAGAGTTCATGATTTAAAGTGGAAGATATGGATTGAAGAAGTAAGGCATGGGGTTTGAAGTTTTAGATTCCAAAAAGTATTTGTCAAAATGCAGAAATTATAGCTAGGCCTAGATGGGATAGTGGTCAACTACACAGAAATTCCGAGGGTCACAGTAGAAGAATCCGTGACCTCTAATGGCGGTCCCTTAAATACCCGGCGGTCCCATATATATTAGAGGGTCGCCCAGTATTTTAGGGGGCCGTTTTGGAGACAGGAAACTTTTTCCAGAATTTCCTGATATGCTGTATTTAAAAAATTTCTAAATTTCCCTTTTTGTTCAGTCAATCTTATTTCATCATGAATCATCTAATACTTATTATCTAACTTCACAATATCAACTATCTTGAATTCTATGAGGGAATCATATGTAGGCAAATTTTATCAAAAGAGAGCTTGACCAATTGACCTTAACCCGTCTCGGTGAGCATTTCATTGTTGAGTTTGAAGAGTTATAGTTTCGGAAAGAAAGGTGTTCAAGTCATGACTTTCATGAGAAGGGTTTTGACATCATGGCTTAGAAGCACATCTGATGAAGAAGAGACTTTTTGAGAAGGAGAAGAGGAATTGGAGTGAAATGATTCATCATTATTTTCTTCAACCATGTGATCAAGTGGATGAGATGAGGAAGGATGATTTTGAGTGGTGGAGGAGGAGCTAGCATTTGATTCACGAGGTCTTTTCGTTCCCCGATCCGCTCGTGTCTTTCACTCGTAATGAGGAGCGGGCGGATGCATGGCTCGATCAGTGAGAGATAATGATCAAAAGCTAGCTCAGGAGAGACGGACACGACATGTTTGAATAACCTAGTCAAAAGCATTCCATAAGGTAAGATTTCCTTTGGTTTGAATCGAGTCTTTTCCATTCTTTTGAGAATGAAAAATGCTAGGTTATAAGGAGTGGATGTCTCAATGCAATAAAGCATATGAAAAAGATAAGCGGAGACATGATCTCTATGTCCTCCTAGACAAATGTCGTTTTCACAAATAATGTCAACCCAAGGTTTCATATGAGTTTGAATCTCCCGGGTTAAAATTTTGTTTTCTCCTACGACAATGGTTTTCTTATTTTTGGTACGAGTCTCTTGACCTTGTCAAGGAACTTGAACAAGAGTCTTAATGGCTCTTGGAGATGGAGGTCTAGTTTTATAAAGACCTCTACTTGGAACACTTACTGACAAATGGTCACGAGAAACATTAGGTTGTTAGGGCTTGACTTACCTTTGAATGGAATTTTCAGAATTTGACTGAATTCCTAAAGATTGTGAGGAGAATGACTTATTTGAATGAGAAGTTGACAAAAATTGACCCGTCAGGATTAATAGGTATTAAAGTGAGTATGACAATAAAACTCAAAAACAAAGCGAGGTACAATATCTCTTCAAGAATCGTATAATCTAGCTAAAGGAAAAGGGGAATCATGCAATGAGGCCAAGAGGAAGCATACAAAAGAAAAAGGCTTTGAATATTATCGTATTTAGTGGATTCAGGAGATATAGGACGACCTTCATGAATTGACCTACATTCTAGGTTTTGAATGATGTTTTTAAGATATCAAGAATATAGTTTTCATATGAGATTGTTGGAACGTATGATTTTGTATACCGTAATTCACCTTCCAAATTCATTTCACCTAAAATTAAAAGAGGATAATTTTAGTAAGGTTTCTTTATTTAACTAGATGTCTAGTGTATGCATATATGCAACAAATGTGGGGTAACGATTAACTTCACCTAAACATAAAATCCTAAGAGTTAACCCAAACGCTTCTTAATTTGATTTTGCTCACTCAAACAAGTCAAAAAATACATATGAATTTTGTATCTCAAAATTTGTTCATGAGATCATTATGCATGTTTTTGAAAACGTTTTTGGGTTGTATTGACAATGCATAACAACAATTTTATTATGTTCCTAACGTGAGTGATTTGAAAATAAAATTAGGGTTTTAGTTCAAAATCAATTTTTCTACAAGCTCATTAATGTGTGCAAATCTTATGTCTACAGGAAGCATATTAGCTGTACATTGTATTCTAGTAGTTCTAGTTGTACAAAATTGAAAGAAAAATGGAAAATCCCTAATTTTAATTTTTGGTGTTCATCATGAACCCTAGACTCAAATTGAAAGAAAATAGATGAAATGACTTACAATTGATGATCTTTGTGATGTTAGGATTGATTATTAGTGTTGATTTGATCTTCAATTGATGTTTTAATGGTTGAATTTGAGTTTTGGTAGGTTTTGGGTCGTGTTCGTCGAGTGCAGCAGATAAGGGGGTGTTTGTTTTTGTGTTTTGAAATTTTTTGTTTAAATGTTGCATATTATGATCTGTTGATGGCGGTCCCATATCCCCTGGCGGTCCCAAATATATTAGGGGGCGCCTATATAGGGCCCGCCCTCAGTTAAGGTTTTTGGACTAGGTTTTTGACGAAAATTTTACGAAGAGGAGTGACATTTAAATTTGCATTTCGCGAATTATGTTTAAAGTACTTCGGATGAAGTATTCAAGTTGTCACGACATGGAATAGATCACAGACTAGAATTGAGACAGAAGAAGGAGAAGCGGACTAATATGTTTTATGGAATGTGTTTCATCATTCCTAAACCAAGACGTAGATAGTTAAATGATTCACGTTTAAGAGGTTTAGTAAGAATGTCGGCAATATTGTCGACGGACGGTACTTTTTCGATTGAGATATGTCCTTTTTGGATATTATTACGAAGAAAGTGGTGACGAATTTTGATGTGTTTGGTACGAGAATGTGTCACCGGGTTTTGCTAAGGTCAATCGCGCCTTTGTTGTCGCACATGATGGGAACGTCGTCGAGTCGTACGTCGTAGTCGATGAGATATTGTTTCATCCATAGTGCTTGTTGACATGCCTTTCTGGGGCATACGTATTCGGCTTCGGTAATGGATATAGCAAGAGCAGTTTGTTTCTTCGAGAATAAAGATGTGATATAACATCCTACGAACGTACAAATACCGCTAGTGCTCTTTCGGTCCACATAATCTCCAGCATGATCAAAGTCAGCATATAATACGGTTTCTATGTCAGTCCCCTTAGGATACCATAATCCTAAGTGCGTAGTGCCTTTAATGTATCGGAAGATACGTTTAACCGCTTCAAGGTGAGAGGTTTTGGGAGTATCTTGCCATTAGGTATAATAAAGTACCTATCATGCCTCGATAGTTGGTACTATCTACCAACTCACACTCTTCGTCTTTCGTGAGTTTAGTATCGAAGGACATGGGGGTTTTCATTGGTTTAGAATCTTCTAGACTAAATTTCTTAAGCATTTATTTAATATACTTAGATTGATTAAAGAATA
>BQNB010149233.1:0-16196 GCA_026074375.1 Tanacetum coccineum | reverse complement strand
CTCAATTATAAAGCATAATTCATACCCTATTAACTTGGCTCCTATCAAATCTATCATAGAATCATTTATTATTTGTCACATAAAAAAATATATATGTACATATTCTTTTTAATATACAATATATATATATAGTGAGACTTTATTTTCAGCATCATTTTAAGTGCGAGAACTTTTAAAAACATACATGCTCGCCTTCAATAATTGTATTTCTGCACATATGTTCTAAAAAGAACAAATATGTTTAAAAAAACATATTTGTTCTAAAGAATTTGATGAGAAATTGGAAATACAATTTTTTTTTCTTTGAAGGTGTGCATGTATGTTCTTATAAGGCGTGCAATGGCAGTATTGCGGCCGAGTGTAAGGTTTTTGTGAAAGAAGAGGAAGAGTTCATGATGATACAGAAGAACATGGGTGGATTCTTACGATTATTGATGGCGAAGCATGTATATTTATTTTATTTTAAAGAGGTCTCGTAGGCATGTTCTCACACATAAATGGTGCTAACAATTTAAAGTCCCCCCCCATATATAAATTATATAATATATATATATAATATATATATATATATATATATATATATATATATATATATATAACATATAATTTCTAGAAAAAAAGGAAAGTACGCCGCACTTCGCACTTTGTGGCGGTTTTCATATATAAAACTTACAAAACAAGATTTTGCATCTTATAAAATTCACACACTCACCAAAACCACCATCACAAAAATAAGGAAAAAATTCCAAAGATCAATCCATCAAGTCTTTAATCATGCCTAAGGTATGTTAATATCAATCCTTTAATTTATTTCTTGTCAATTTATTCAATTTCCTGTTCATTAGGGTTATTTATAATTAGATTAGGGGAAATCAAATCCATGTTTGAAATGCACGATTAACCCATCGAATTATGATATTTAGGAGTTATTTATAAAATGCACGTTGAAATATCAATAAATCTAAAAGTACTAACTTTATACTAACAATACTAATTATACTAACAGTAGTAACTAGCAGTAGTAACTTTATACTACCAGTACTAACTACTTATCATAATTTTCATTAATATTACTAGCAGCACTAAGTTATGCTTGACAGCACTAATATAAACTTGAGCAGTAGTAACTCTAAGAAATCATCTTGAAGTCTTTTAAACCCAACATAAGACAAGTTATATATAAATCACAAATTCTAACGAATGAGCCCGTGTACCGAAACTTAACACATTCATCCCGTAAGACGAAATATTAACCGAGAAGTATGCCACTTCTTCTAATACTAACTATAAAATGTCCGTTCATGGTGCTCACCAACGGATTCAAACCCCAGACAGGGTTGTCAAACCCAATAGATCTATTTAATGCATTAGCGTTCACCTGCAACTAGGCAACTAACGGTCACACAGTAAAAGGCATATACTCAATAGTGAATGGAATCATATTTATTATCAAAACATATTGCGTTCTCATTTTCACAAAACAGCAAGTATCCCCCTCGCGGGTTTAAAAACATTTAAAACACTTAAAATCGAGGCTATAAACTTATATTGATCGAAGCCGAAGATTAGATAACCGATACAATCACGAACTACTCGATGACGCGCTCAACCGCGACCTATAACTTATGTCGTTGAATTATTACATCGTAAGATGTGATCGGATAGTGCGCGCATCACAACTATCAAAATAGTATAAATATACATACACATGTGATGAGAAATCCATTTGCGCGTCCTAATTCCTAAACTCTACTTAATTGAGTTATAATCTTTCTTTTATTTATATTATACATCGCTTAATCGAATACTTTCTATTTTAGAAAACTTTCTATTTTTAGAAAGTTATTATTTTTGGAAAGTTACCATTTTTAGTAAGTCTTGTCTTCTAATTATATTTATATAAATATTTAGTTATCTCGTCGAACCTTCGACATTTTATTTGATTATTATTTACTCTTACCGGGATTTTATCCCGTATATTACAAAAGTTTCTATTTTTAGAATCTCCCTCGTTCGTAACAATCGTTAATTCTAAAATATTATACGTGTAATAATAATAGCGTTTAATTACTTTTATAACATCCGAGAAGTTTAGTATTAACCCGTTGACTTTCAAAAGTCAACGTTAGACTTTGTTTGACTTTGACTTTTTATACATATTTATAATTAAATCTGTCCCGCTCCAAACGACCCGTTATATCACATTTTTCTGACTCGGCCACAAAAGAGATTTTATGCAAAACGATATTCCAGAAAACTTTTTAGTTTTAGCCAAGACCCGAAACTCGACAAAAAATGACCAAAATGCCTCTGCAAGTTTCTGCAAGAACTAAGACATTTTTAATAAAAACGCAGATTTCGACCTTGGGTTTTGACAGGTTATTACTCGATTTTAAAACTAGCGAGCCTCGCGACAAAGTAAAACATCATTCCGAGCGACTTTCGTGTTTCGCCGGAAGGCCGAAACGGACTTGAAAGTGCTCAAAACGTGCGTTTAAACTTCTGACAGCAACTAAAATTTTCCACAAATGCTGAGTTTTTCCACTAAAAATATATATCTCGTTTTAGCTCTAGTTTCTTCGTTATTTGGAGTTAGAAGCTCCATTTTATGTCAAAACGATCGTCTAAGAAAGCTTTATCATATTTTTCAATCCAAAATCAGATTTCATAAAATCTCGACACTTAGTTTTTACAAAATGGAAATGGAAGAGGTAAGTGAACGGTATATTGCACCATGCTTCGTGAATGGCTTGGATGCATACGATGGTGAGATCAATTTGGCACTTAATGAAAACTTGATATCAAATGAATACGCAGTGAAGCTATGTTTAGATTATGAGGTTAAGAAAAGAACAAGGTAGTGAAAAAAGAGTTCATTGTTGCCTTGAAGTGAGAGCTTTACTTTGTCAAATTCATCATCAATCCAAAGGAAGACGATATGGAACCCGGAGTTATTTTGGGAAGGTCGTTCCTGAGGCTAGTTAATGGAATCGTTGACTTCGGTAGCGGGTTGATCACTGTTTATCCCGAACAGGACCCGTTCGAAGATGATTCTAAGAAGGCGGAAAAGAGCAGGGCCGGTAAAAGACATGTGCAAGTGGGGCATTAGCACCGGGCCACACATTTTTTAGGGCCCCTTATTTTTATATATGTTTATTGTGTTATACTATAAAATACCATATCCACATATACGTATGCATCCTTAATATACATGAGAAGAAACCTAAATCATATTTAGCCCACAAATATTAGAGATAAAGCCCCACATCTGTATATTTAGGAGTTTATAAAAATTTAAGGTGATTTACTAATGGTATATGCTTAATTACACATATCTTTGACCTTTAAAAACGGACTTAAATGACCAAAAACGTACCAAAAATTCATTGTATTTGTATGTTTTCATTTATATTGTGTAGGAAACAAATAACCGACAAAAGGACAAAAAACAAAGCTAAAAACGACAAAACCGAGCACGGAATGGAAGAGCGTGAAAAAGTCAAAGTCAACCGAAGTCAAAAAGTCAAAGTCAAAGTCAACCCCGACAAAGTCAAAGACGAAGACAAAGCCGAAGAAATACTTAATGGTCCAACCTGCACCCATCTAATGGGTCGGGACAGGCCCATTAAGCATTTTTATCAAAGTTTATAAACCTTATAAACTTACAAAACCTTATAAATCCAAACCCATATAGCCGGCCCAATCATGAGGCCTATAACCACATAACTATGTTAACCCAAAACCCCTTAACCCTTAACTCCATTAGTCCTTAGGGACTGTGAGTGTAAACTCACTTATATACCTCAAGGGCTATTATTGCCAAGTCCTCAAAACATTTTACACCACAAAGGACGATGGGTGAAAACAAACAATACACATTCAGGGACCTATTTTGCCAAAACCCCCACAACTTTCACTCAGTTAAACCAAAACAAAAATTCCAACCAAACATCCCCAGTGCTATTCACCCATCATTCTCCTTGCCTCGTTTACTGTTCCCACCAGCCAAACCCATCACCATCCCATCCATCCCCACCCCATAAGCTGCCAAGTTCCACCTTGGCAATCCTAAACCACCCTATTGGACAAGGGAAGAAGACACGAATCAAAGGTTTTGATCATATGGCTTGGGCTCAAAGAAAAATGAATGGCCAGGATGAGCTTTTGACTTCTACTCACACAAGAAACACACCAAGTGCTCACTCACTCACAAAGAAAGCACACAAGAAGACTTGAAGATTAGAACTTTTAGTATAAATAGGACTAGTGTAGCTTATTTGTTTTTTGTCGAATTTTTGTTAAGTCCATTATTGTATTAACAAAATTAGTCCATTTTAATACTGCATTTTAAATACTTGTCTTTTAATTACTGTCTTTTACTTTAAAGCATTGTAATTTTATTTTTCAAGTTAATGAAATTTAAGTGTTTTCTTTAAATATTGTCATTTTACATTACTTGTCTTTTAAATACTGTTTTAAGTTCTTGTATAAGCCTTTGAACCATCAAAAGCTTACATAAAAGCCTGTTTTAAATTTTGTCTTAAAATTTTAAGAAAATCACAAAAAATCACCAAAATCTGTCAAGAGCAAGGAGCAAGGTTGATTGTGGATGGCCTTGGTTTAGAGCTTCATGGGAAGCATATAGGTTGGTTTTGGACTGAATTGGGTCCTTAAATCATTCATAAAAAGCTTTGGACACTTGTGAGTTTCATTTTTAGATTTTTAGCAATTTACTGTAGCTTTGCTTATTTACTATTTATCTTACTTATCTTTGTTTATTTCCTGCTTATTCTTGCTTAAAATTGTTGTTTTATGCTTATTTATCTTTATTTATTGCTTATATGTCATTTGTATGTGTTTTGCTTTAAAACTGCCTTAAATAGCCTTTATACTGCTTATACTTATTTGCTTATTTTTAGTACTTATTTTTGTGTCTTTATTGCTTTTTAGTGATTATTAGTCATAGTTTGTTATCTTTTTTCTAGTTATTTAGCTTAAATCAGTAAAAAGTAGCTTAAAAATTAGATTTAAGAACTTAAAGGACTGTTTGGGATAAGAGGCAAAAAGGGTCAAAAGTGGTCTTAAAACCATTTGGGTCATTTTGCAATCTTGTACAAGTTTTTTTTGAGTAGTTTTATCAGTTTTTGAAAAAGTTTTAAAGTTAAAAGCTTGTTTTAAGGTTTTTCTAAAAGTTGTTTAAAACTGTTTTCAAGTTCTCATTTGAATTGGCTTTCTAAACCAGGTTTTAAAACTAGTTTTTGTGTTGTTCTTAAGTCCTAAATGCAGTAGCATAGTTCTCTTTAAGTTTACTTTTGTTTTTGCAAAAATCTGTCAAAGTTACCAAGTCTTTTTCTAAGTTCAAAAGTTCCTTTTTCATTTTCAAATTTAGGTCAGTTAAAATAGTTTTTAGGAGTTGAAATTTTAAGCATAAGCTCATTGGAGGTCAAACCCCATCTGTTTTAACTTATTTTTCATTTTAAAGTTTATTTTCTAGCTTATTTTATAGGCTGCATAAGCCTAGTTGTTTTTGAAGAAAACCAAAAATCAGCACTTACTGAGTGCAATCAGCATTTTCATCAAGCTTTTTCAGGGCTTAAATAAGATTCAAACTGTTTTCTAATTGGTGTTTTAGAAAGCTTATAGATCAGGCTTTTCATAGGTATACCCCATTAAGCCATAAGGTTCCACTTAAGGGCTTAAAAATAAGCCCAAAAGTGGTCCCTAGGCTGTTTGCCTGCTAGTTTTCGCCCTTTTGCTTATTTGCAATTTTTTTAGCTTTTCTGCCTATTTCATTTGCTTATTTTAGTTCATACTTGCTTATTAGGTGTGATATTAGGATTGTCTTTGCTTACTTCTGTTTTCCACCAGCTTATTTGTGCTTAAATTGTCCCATCAGTTTAGCCTAATTTAGACTTAGTGTAAAATAGCCATTTCTGCCCTTTTTCTTTGCTTATTTTCCAGCTTATTTTTTAGATTATAAAAAGTTTCTTTTTTAAATTTGCTTATTTTTGTGATTTTTATAAGTTTGTAAAAAGAAAACTAAAAAAAATTATTTTTCAAAAAGGGAGGCCCAAGGATTCAACCCCTAGACCTCCCTTATAGCACACACTCGTCCCACACTCTCACACACTTAACCAGCGGCACCAGTAGGGCCATCTGGTTAAGTTTCCCACTATTTAATATATATGTCCATTTTAGCCCAATAAGCATTCAGCCATTTAGGGCTTATTTCTGGCTTATTTTTAATCCATTTTTCAAGGCTCTTATTTTTCTTGCATCCAGCATAGCTTAAACTACTTTTCTGCATTTTTTTTAGATTTTTCCCAATTTATTTAGTATTTTTTATCAATTTTTCTTTTTAAAACTGTTTTTAAATCATAAAAAAATATTAAAAAATAAAAAAAATCTAATTATTTCTTAGAAAATTTTCTTTTATCATTTAGAACCAAGGAAAATTAAATTTGCGTTCGTAGAATTAAATTTCATAATTTGGTTTTTTAAAGAACGGGTTTAGGATCCCGTTCTCGTTTTTAGGTTTAAATCACTTACTTGTTTTCATTTTTAGGTTTTCTTTATTCGTTTTTGCATTTTAATTATAGAAATAGGAAAACCAATCCAAAAATCTTAATCCATTCAAAAACGTGATCACTAATGTATACCCGATTTTCAATTCACGCCTCGTTGAGAAACGACCCGGGAGATTTTTGATTTTCCTTTGGTCAAAAGGAATTTTTTTGAGTCTTTCGGAATACGTATACTATAATTGATATATAATTAACCTTCAAAAAGGCCGGTTATCAACTAATATTGTCATAATGTTTTTGAACACTTCAAAATACTTTTTTTAATTATTAATGGGTTATAGTGTCGATATGTATACAATCTTCGCCTTTAAGGGGGGCCTCTTTAGTAGTTACGACACAGGGCCTCCCAAATCAATGAGACGGCTCTGGAAAAGAGTATGGATGATTGAGATCAGTTACTTGATTTCAACTTTGATGATATACCACAGTTGGATGGAGAAGAACTTCCGTCGTTTGTATGTAAAATAGGGAAAAGTAGCCACAATAAGAACAGAGCAATGTAGAATCTTAACTTGTTCTACCCATATATAGGACCATCTTCGTCAATTGGTAGGCATTTGACTCAAGAAGAGGCTGTGAAGGAAGCATTGGCACTTAGAACTAGCCAGAAGTTTGCTTTGTTAGAGGAAGTGAGGCCAGTACTTGAGACAATGGCTTATAATAACAAGTACAAGAAAGTGCTCGATGAGATTTGGAAGGACAAAGTAGAATTAGATGGAATGATTGCGGAAGAAGAGGAAAAAGCAATAATTAAAGTCAAAGGTGAGGCGTTGAAAGAGAAAGACGACCCCAGAGTATTTATATTTCCTATCAGATTTGAGGGCAAGATCAACAAAAATTCATTAGCCGACACTGGGTCAGATATCAATACCATGTCTTACCGGATTTATGAGAAGTTAGGAATAGAAGAAATAAGAAAGGTCGACAGAGGGATCATAATGATTAATCATACCCAGGCAGAACCAATGGGAATACTTACGAATGTTCTTTGTCAGGTGGGGGTCACCACCATAATTGCTAAATTTCTGATCTTGGATATACCAATCGACCGAGATGCGCCGATAGTAGTTGGTCGGGGATTACTATATACAATTGGGGGTATAGTTAATATACCCTAGTAAGACTTTTCTTAACTTTTGATGGAATTTGCCATCAAACTTTCCGTGCCGCAAGATCCGATGTTCTGAGAACCGCGAAGAGCGAGAGCGATGACGAAGAAGAATATGAGATTAAGAGAAACAAGTTTGGAGCACCAATGTATGGTTCGAAACCGGCAGCATATCTAAATTGTAACGATCTAACTGAACGATCGTTAGTTCTACAAACAGTCATTAACCCATTCCGGAAGATTAATGTCTGGAAAAAGGCTGTTAGTTTCCTTGGCTCATTACTTTTACCATTGCAACACTTTGACTAGAGGAAACTTGATTACAAGGGTTATTATACTAACGAAGAGGAAGCAAAAGGACAGTGGCATACTGAGATAAGATTGAATGACCCATATGGGAATATTTATGTGTAGGCTGTCCCATATTGGATTATTTATGTAGAAAGCATTTCCCCAACAAGTAAAACAGCAGGAAATTATTGAAAATCTTAAGTGGGTGACTTTATGTCACCCATCTGTTTATTGACGTGTCAGTGTTAGACTGTGTGGAGAACAGAAAAAGAGAGGTAATTTACTTTACTCTCCCTAAACTATTTTTACCTCTTCTTATGAGTCATAAAAAGTAAATCATTTGTAAATAATCCATAAGGGGATTACACTCCGATGTTACACGACAGTAGTCCAATTAATGATAAATATTAATATTAAGTCAGTATGATGGATTAAAAATTTATGTTATAATTGTGTTTAAATTATGAAATGTGCAAGGTAAGTTTTTGGTATATATATACCAAACAGACACACACACACACACACACACACACACACACACACACACACACACACACACATATATATATATATATATATATATATATATAGTGAGACTATATTTTCGGCACAAGTTTGGAGCACCAATGTATCTGAATTGTAACGATCCAGCTGAACGATCGTTAGCTCTACAACAGTCATTAACCTATTCCGGAAGATTAATGTCTGAAAAAAGGCCGTTAGTTTCCTTGGTTCATTACTTGTTCCATTGCAACACGTTGACTGGAAACTTCATTACAAGGGTTGTTATACTAACGAAGAGGAAGCAAAAGGACAGTGGCGAGCTGAGATAAGGTTGACTGACCCATATGGGAATATTTATGTGCAGGCATTCCCAACCAAGAAAACAAGCAGGAAATTGTCGAAATATCATAAGTTGGGTGACATTATGTCACCCAACTGGTTTATTGAGTGAAGTGTTGGACTGAGTGGGAATAAAAAGAGGAAATTTATTTACTCCTAAACTATTTTTACTTTTTCTTATTGAGTCAAAAATAAAAATCATTTGTAAAAATCCATGTTTGATATGAACAATTAACCCATCGAATTATGATATTTAGGAGTTATTTTTAGTCTTCATCTCTGAGCAGTCTTAACTTCTATTAGCAGCAGTAACTTTATACTAACAGTACTAATTATACTAACAATCGTAACTAGCAGTAGTAACTTTATACTACCAGTACTAACTACTTAGCATAATTTTCATTAATATTACCAGCAGCACTAAGTTATGCTTGACAACACTAATATATACCTGAGCAGTAGTAACTCTAAGAATCATCTTGAAGTCTTTTAAACCCAACATAAGACAAGTTATATATAAATAATGAATTCCAACTAATGAGCCCGTGTAACAAAACTTAACACATTCATCCCGTAGGACGAAATATTGACCGAGGAGTATGCCACTTCTCCTAATACTAACTACAAAATGTTTGTTCAGGGTGCTCACCAGCGGATTCAAACCCCGGACAGGGTTGTCAAACCCAATAGATCAATTTAATGCATTAGCGTTCACCTGCAACTAGGCAACTACCGGTCACACAGTAAAAGGCATATACTCAATAGTGAATAGAATCATATTTATTATCAAAACATAGTGCGTTCTCATTTTCACAAAACAACAAGTATCCCCCTCGCAAGTTTAAAAACATTTAAAATACTTAAAAGCGAGGCTATGAACTCACCTTGATTGAAGCCGAAGATTAGATAACTGATACAATCACGAACTACTCGATGACGAGCTCAACCGCGACTTATAATTTATGTCGTTCAATTATTACATCGTAAGATGTGAACCGATAGTGCGCGCATCGCAACTATCAAAATAGTATAAATATACACACATGTGATGAGAAATCTATTTGCGCATCATAATTCCTAAACTCCACTTAATTGAGTTATAATCTTTCTTTTATTTATATTATACATCGCTTAATCGAAAACTTTCTATTTTTAGAAAGTTATTATTTTTGGAAAGTTACCATTTTTAGTAAGTCTTGTCTTCTAATTATATTTATATAAATATTTAGTTATCTCGTTGAAACTTCGACATTCAATTTGATTATTATTTACGCTTACCGGGATTTTATCCCGTATATTACAAAAGTTTCTATTTTTAGAATCTCCCTCGTTCGTAACAATCGTTAAGTCTAAAATATTATACTTGTAATAATAATAGCGTTTAATTACTTTTATAACATCCGACAAGTTTAGTATTAACCCGTTGACTTTCAAAAGTCAACGTTAGACTTTGTTTGACTTTGACTTTTTATACATATTTATAATTAAATCTGTCCCGCTCCAAACGACCCGTTATATCACATTTTCATGACTCGGACTCAAAAGAGATTTTATGCAAAACGATATTCCGGACAACTTTTTAGTTTTAGCCGAGACCCGAAACTCAACAAAAAATGACCAAAATGCCTCTGCAAGTTTCTGCAGGAACTAAGACATTTTTAATAAAAACGCAGATTTCGACCATGGGTTTTGACCCATTATTACTCGATTTTAAAACTAGCGAGCCTCGCGACAAAGTAAAACATCATTCCGAGCGACTTTCGTGTTTCGCCGGAAGGCCAAAACGGACTTGAAAGTGCTCAAAACGTGCGTTTAAACTTCTGACAGCAACTAAAATTTTCCACAAATGCTGAGTTTTTCCACTAAAAATATATATCTCGTTTTAGCTCTAGTTTCTTCGTTATTTGGAGTTAGAAGCTCCATTTTATGTCAAAACGATCCTCTAAGAAAGCTTTATCATATTTTTTAATCCAAAATCAAATTTCATAAAATCTCGACACTTAGTTTTTACAAAATGGAAGTGGAAGAGGTAAGTGAACGGTATATTGCACCATGCTTCGTGAATGGCTTGGATGCATATGATGGTGAGATCAATTTGGCACTTGATGAAAACTTGATATCAAATGAATACGTAGTAAATCTATGTTTAGATTATGAGGTTAAGAAAAGAAACAAGGTAGTGAAAAAAGAGCTCATTGTTGCCTTGAAGGGAGAGCTTTACTTTGTCAAATTCATCATCAATCCAAAGGAAGACGATATGGAACCCGGAGTTATTTTGGGAAGGTCGTTCCTGAGGCTAGTTAATGGAATCGTTGACTTCGGTAGCGGGTTGATCACTGTTTATCCCAAACAGGACACGTTCGAAGATGATTCTAAGAAGACAGAAAAGAGCAGGGCCGGTGAAAGACATGTGCAAGTGGGGCATTAGCACCGGGCCACACATTTTTTAGGGCCCCTTATTTTTATATATGTCTATTGTGTTATACTATAAAATACCATATCCACATATACATATGCATCCTTAATATGCATGAGAAAAAACCCAAAGCATATTTAGCCCACAAATATTAGAGATAGAGGCCCACATCTGTATATTTAGGAGTTTATAAAAATTTAAGGTGATTTACTAATATTGTCATAATGTTTTTGAACACTTCAAAATACTTTTTTTTAATAGTGTCGATATGTATACAATCTTCGCCTTTAAGGGGGGCCTCTTTAGTAGTTACGACACAGGGCCTCCCAAATTAATGAGACGGCTCTAGAAAAGAGTATGGATGATTGGGATCAGTTACTTGATTTCAACTTTGATGATATACCACAGTTGGATGGAGAAGAACTTCCGTCGTTTGTATGTAAAATGGGGAAAAGTAGCCGCAATAAGAAGAGAGCAATGTAGAATCTTAACTTGTTCTACCCATATATAGGACCATCTTCGTCAACTGGTAGGCATTAAACTCAAGAAGAGGCAGTGAAGGAAGCATTGGCACTTAGAATTAGCCAGAAGTTTGCTTTGTTAGAGGAAGTGAGGCCAGTACTTGAGACAATGGCTTATAATGACAAGTACAAGAAAGTGCTCAATGAGATTTGGAAGGACAAAGTGGAATTAGATGGAATGATTGCGGAAGAAGAGGAAAAAGCAATAATTAAAGTCAAAGGTGAGGCGTTGAAAGAGGAAGACGACCCCGGAGCATTTATATTTCCTATCATATTTGAGGGCAAGATCAATGAAAATGCATTGGCCGACACTAGGTTGGATATCAATACCACGCCTTACCAGATTTATAAGAAGTTAGGAAGAGAAGAGATAAAAAAGGTCAACATAAGGATCACAATGATTTATCATACCCAGGCAGAACCAATGGGAATACTTACGAATGTTCTTTGTCAGGTGGGGGTCACCACCGGTTGTTACACACTGTCTCATTGAAATCCACGTGGTCCTCACGACACTGCAGTATTGGCAAGGGAAAGATCCTGAACAATCACTTTGTTTGAATACCCATCCTCAGCATACCGAATGAAGCGGAGGTAAGTGTATACTTTTTTAAGCCCCAAGCAAAACAATCTTGGTGACACCTTTAATCCATCATAGTGAGACTTCACCCGATACCTTAGGTGGAGACAACCCTTAAATTCTCAAAATAATTTTTCAAACCCCCCTAAACCAGTTCCATACACAATGGTTCAATCCAAAAAACCGTTTCCTTCACCAACCAGTCTTAAAGCTTATAACAATAATCAAATATTGAAGGATTGTATCACCATTTTTATGGCATCTCAAGACGCTAGATGGTCCAAGTTTGAAGCCGATTTCAAACAACAACAAAGTGAGATGACCAACAAAATCGACACAATGTTGAAGGCCATCATTGATCGAATAGCAGGAGCACTACCTAGCGATACAGTTAAGAACCCAAAACTGAGTACTTCCCTAGTTTTGTCTGCTCGTTCTTACCCAAATATGGACCCGCAATGCTCCCAAAACCATGTCCAAGGTTCGATCAACTCCATCATAATCCATTTCGAGAAACAAAACGACTCCTATGATGAGAAAGCAAAAGAGAATAAGGAAGAAGAAAAGGACAGCCCAGAAAATATCCATGTCAACCCTTCCACACCGCCCGATCCGTCAGTTGCATTCATCACTAAAAAAGTCCTCAAATTCAATTCATTCTTCGAATTGCTATGATTGGTTCCTCAATCATCCGACACCAAGGTCGTTTGCACAAAGGGGTACGATGGAGAAGTTATGTTTATTGAGTTAATTAGAAAGAATGATGACTCTAGCGAAGGAGAACCTGAAGAGGAAGGGGAGTAAACAACCGGAAGGGGGTAGGAGAAATAACTTTGACATATTCCCAACTAGGAGTGAACTCGCATATCACAAGTACCTCATGTGTAGCCCAATCCCTTCGATATTTCTAAGGAACCCAATCATCATAGAAAGGGTGCCCATCAAACCTCAAGATACCATGCAACATTGGGCATGTGCATGTGGAAAAAGCCTACATTAACCCTAACTCCCCTCTAAACATCATGACCCGAATGATGTATAATTGGATCATGAGAAGAAAACTTGACCCTAGGGAAAACTCGAATAGAGGAGTTTAGCAATTTTACAAGAAGGATCAAGGGAATGCCGTCTTCGTAGAAACAATCACCTAATGCGTAAACTTCATGGATTGTAGAGGATATTAGTTCAATTATAGACCATAGGTTGTCACAAGTAGTACTAGGGAAACCTTTTATGGAAATATCCAACATGACTTACGACTCACCCGAAGGTGTTGTAAGATTCACTAACGCTTCTGATGAAATTGCTTATAAGAGCCTCATATGATAGAACAATACAACTCACTGTCGGACTTAGAAAAAAAGCACATGAAATCAGTCTACCTTAGGAACAAAGAAGACAAGAGAAGAGATGGAGTATGTAATGAGCAAATATTAGGATTTATAAGATGCTTAAGCTTGGGCCCAGAATAATGTGACTGAAGGATGATAAAGGAGGAAGTCCACGTAAGGACGTTGATTTCTAGTCTAGCCACAAGACTCGTAAATAAAGAAAAGCGCTTTTTGGGAGGCAACCCAATATTTACTTTTCTCGCATATTAGGAGTGTCGTGTGTTAAACTCTTTCTTGTTTGTTTAATTATTTTGAATTAGTTTTAATCAGCTTTGTTTGTTTGTAAACTTCGTCTTATTTGCAATCAAAGGTATTTTGCAACAAAATCAATGTAGGGAATTATCCGTATTTAGAACCAAATTTCAAACATTTAAATAAAATTTATTAGATTTAATTCGCGTCAGTTTTCGAGTCATGTGATAAATTGTAATTCTCGAGGTTTTTATGCAGCATTTTGTAATAGGAAAATAATAATAAAAAAATGGAGTGCAGGAAATTTTTCATCAAAACGATAAATGAGTTTTTCACAGAGTGTGGGAGTGGCGTCAACGATTTACACGCGATGCCGTCACCGCGACACTTGTGACGGGGTCAGGATATTCCTGACGGCGTCAAATGCCCAGTTATAGGAAAACTCAAAAATTTTAAGTATTTTTGAAAATAAAACTTGTACAACACTTAAGAAAGTTGTAATTCTTTTATAAACCTGCAAAACCATGAGTTTAACAATTCTCTCATCCTATCTTTACTGCTTTATAGAGTCAACCCTAATTTCACACTGTATATTATCTAGCGCACATTTTATGCTTGGTGTAGTTGTCTTTGTCTTTGATTACATGTTATATTTGATGAGAAGAAGCTTAGAAGTTCTCAGAAAGTTTCATTGGATGATTCTTGGAGGGCAATTTAACCAGTTTTTGCATGTTTCTTCTCCATTATTGAGCAAACCAGGGGAGTACTAATTTCTTTTCCTTGTTTTCTTTTCCCTTTATTTGTTTTTATGGGTACTTCTATAGAACATTAGGGACAATGTTCAACTTAAGTGTAGGAGGGAAATAAGCCTTAGAAACTATTATTTCATTTGCCATATGCTTTGTCCTTAAAATGATGGGTAATATATCAAAACATAGCATAAAAAGGTAATTTTTACCCAAATTAAAATTTTTTTATGACACATACCGATGAAAACCAAATATTAATAGCGTCATGGATAGGAATTTATATGACTAGCATATAACCCTCAGAATTCCACCCCAAAAATGTGAGGTTCGCCTTTAGATCTTTAGGAATTCGGGTATCTATTATTGATACCCAAGATAGTTTATATCTTTAGCCTTCTCGAGTTAAGGAGTGAGCAGTCACATGTATTTATTCTATCGTTACGGATGTGTACGTGTGGTCTTCGTCGCCTTTTCTGGAGCATTGAGATCGGTATTAAATTATATGAGTGTACCGGTAGTATATTAAATTCTAGAACTTGTTATTTTGATGCATCCTGAGACCGCATAGTAAGTATTAGGATTTGCTTGATAAGAGGCATTAGGATTAACCCATGTTTTGAACCTGTAATTGTTATAATGGTCACACCGATCATATAACTATCCCATACCCTTGCCATGCACTCATTATTAGTGCAGGATACCTCTAGTACAACCCTTCGAGCCTATCCTTTTTCACGGTTCTCATAATTTTCTGGTGGATTCCAGATTATTAATGAAGAGCATTGTCACCCTTAAACTAATCGTTACACCCAAAAAGCCTTATCCTACCTTGTATGTACTCATTTTTAGTACATTATTGTGTTTAACCCAAGTTAATTATTTGCGTACACGGTTTCTAAGTCCTTATCCTTGTAAATACTATTTTGGGACGATTGGGATTCATGGTAGTATTTATTTCGCGGAAGTATAGGGGAAGAAAAGTTAAGTCAATACCCCCATATGTTTGTAAATGATCTCCATGTTATTTTGATCCACCTCAAATCGGGTCATTAGATAGATTGTAAATACCGAGCATGTAAAAGCTCAAGTGTAGGGGTACGTATTATAAACCCCAAGTGATGTATTATGTTATTCAAAAAAAGAGAAAAGAAAAATAAAGAGATTGATGTAGAGTTGTGTAGAGTTTATAGATCTTCGTCCGAGTCTTGGCTTAGCAACCAAACCAAAGTGTATTCGTGTAAATAATTAGCTAACCCTTCCACTCCAAATTCATCCAAAGCCACCCAAATGTATCCCATCCGTTTCCGTTTCCACTATATGTTATCTTACACTTACACCCCACAACCCTTTAAAAGACCTCTTAAATAGTAATGAATAATGCTATGACAGGTAATGAGTGTTGATTTTCTGTTTTCCCTATATGTTATAATTTATTATACACCCGAGTGAAAGAGAGAATCCCAAACACTTATGTGAGGTGCTAGTATATACTTTTCGTGCTTTTAATTACGAGGTCTAGAA